>JAJAGP010000093.1:823317-867855 GCA_025084515.1 Ancistrus triradiatus
TAGCTAATTACATTTTCTGTTTTCTCTCCGAGCTGTGTTCCGGTACCAGTTCCAGCCCCACACATGATGCTATCTGCTGTAGCTCCACTCAAGCTGCTTCCGTCATCAGCTCCAGCCCCACCATACCCGGGCCACTTAATGTCGATGTGCATACTTCACATTTTATTCGAACTTTGACTCCATGACTTTAGTTTCGCTCTTAGATTTATCATCTACGCCGCCCAAGGAGGTCGGGTCCCTTTTTGAGTCTTGGTCCTCCTAAGGTTTCTTCCTAGAACTCAGGGAGTTTTTCCTTGCCACTGTCACCCTAGGCTTGCTCAATTTTGGGATTGGACGTAGTTATTAGGAGATAATCTAAACTTGTAAAGTTGCTTTGAGACAATGCTCCATTGTAAAAAGGGCTATATAAATAAATCTGACTTGACTTGACAATATTCCAAGAGCATCCTGTGGTGTAATTAAATGCTAGGCTTTCTCTGTCTTCAAGTGCCCCCATAAATGGTTGATTGGGGTTTGGATCAGGGGGTATTTAGGGAGTTTTTCCATGTCACTGTCACCTTAGGCTTAGGCTCCATTATGGCTTTGCGCCTAGACATTTATAAAGTCGCTTTGAGACAATGCTCCATTGTTGTTAAACAAAAAAAGTGCTATAGAAATAAATTTGACTTTGACTAGTTTCAAAGCTTTGAGGTGTGTTTGGGGTCATAATCCGGCTGCTGTATTAATGTTTCACAAAGGATCTCTAACAAGCATTTTCACTAGAGGTCTCAGTCTTTTGGTTCTTATTTAATGCTATAAGGTTCTTCTGCCAGTCAAGAAAGTGTGAAAAGAAATGGAATTTAGAAGTACTTGGAAAAAGGTGGACATGTCTTGCTGTGATTTTTGTGCTAGCAAATAACTCATGTACCCTTTCATGTTATTTGTCATGCTACAGTTTACAAGTTTGCATTACCTTCCTTTCTTTTCTCTTTGTTTCTCTTCACAGTTCCAACCCTGCAGTCAGTGGTCTGCTCCAACAACTCGCTCTTCTATTTCGTCTTCTTCTACCCCTTCCCCATTTTCGGCATCCTGCTCATCGCTGTGCTGCTGGTACGCTACAAGAGTCGCAGCTCTAACAAAAATCAGGAAGGCAAGAATGGCGCACCGCTGCTCTGGATCAAAGAGCCCCATCTGAGTTACTCCCCTACCTGCTTGGACCCCCCTGCTCTGAGCCTCCACCCCGGCTCGGTGGAGTAAGAAGGGAAGAGGATGCACTCTCTCTCACTCATCCTCTCTCTCTCTTTTTCTCCGTTCGTTGCTATTTCTCCTGTTCTCCAGGGACATGCTGGGCTCCTGCCTCAGCCCTGTTAATCCCTCCATATGGCTGACTGAACCCCTTCTCAGTTGATGTGGCTGCCAGTGGAAAAGTCTAGACGTTTGGTTTGGTTGTGTATTTGAAGGATTGTGTTCCCTTGTAATCTCAATATCTGACCCTCTTCTGAGCAGAAGTGCCTGTGGGTCAAAGCATTCCTTTTTTTTGACACGCATGGCCTACCCTGTAGTCCCCCCCCCCCCCCCCTTCCAAATCCACCCATGTCCCCTACACTCCGGGATGAAGAAAATCCTCTGTAATCTCATTCAAGGATTTTATGTGGTCTTATTTCCTCTTTTGAACGTGTGGAATTGACTTTTTTTCCCCACGACGTATGAAGGGTGGTGCATATCTTTTCATGAGTATTATTTATTCATCCATGGTCCCTTTTTTCAAGAAGACTGGCTGGTTACCCACTGGCCTGTGAAAGCTTCAAGCAAGAATAATGCACAGGCAGAAAAGTATGATCCTAGATAAAACCTTGGAAAGACGGCAGTGCTTATGCATTGTAGATTAGCCATGTGCAACATCTCGGACCTGTCTCTGTTTGGACAGATAAAACAGAGACGAGACTGAACAGTCACGTCTCACTGAGTCTACGAACACTGTAATGGAACAGACTCATCCTCACTGCCAAAGACCCACTACCACTTGGCTGAACGCTCTGAGAACGAACAAAAACGTGCTCTTGCGCAACTGTAGTGACTTGACTATGGTCCAAAACATTCCTCTACAAGAGACTTCTGACATTGGAAATGGATGTTGTCAGATCTCTGCTCCGAGCTGCAGTTTCATCACTAGTGTTCAGATGCTCCTGCTAGACGACGTGTTTTGCATTTGTGTTGAGTTATTTTTTATTCTCTTTGAACTAGGTTAGAGGCGGGGATTTGTAGTTACTCCCCTCCAGTGTGCTGGCCTCTCAAGTATTCAATCAACCAATGTGTGTGCACTGTAAG
This sequence comes from Ancistrus triradiatus, assembly GCA_025084515.1. Taxonomy (NCBI): domain Eukaryota; kingdom Metazoa; phylum Chordata; class Actinopteri; order Siluriformes; family Loricariidae; genus Ancistrus; species Ancistrus triradiatus. Next base: position 825,625 of record JAJAGP010000093.1, read on the forward strand.
AACTGTCGCAGTACTTTGCCTCCTACTGTGAATAATTCACCTGTGTTACCAATGTCTCTGTAGGGGTAGGCTTAGTGGGGACAAGAACATGATTCTGAGGGATTTTCCTAGTCAAGGACAGACATGGGACTTAAACTTCATGACAGCTTGTTTCTGCTCACCGTCCCAGTGTAATCTGCTGACAAAGCCTTTAAAGCTGGCAAAGGCAGTTCTTAGATAGTGGACAATCCTTGGTGCAGAGACCTTTTTAGCATCGTGTGTGCTGTGAAAAAATTGGTCTAGAAGGATAACAAAACCAGGTGGCTTAGAGCAGGAGTTTTTAAGCTTTTTGTACGTGTCTCCTCAATTTGTCTGCTTCGAACTCGCACCACACACAAGCTGGTCCGATTCAAAAGAGTTGGTAATGAATAGAGCTACCATCATGCTTGCGTATCCATACAGTATGTCTCACCTTTCAAAAGGCAACTGTTTCTTAGAGCACAACAAGTCAATTTGAGGTTCAATTCAAAACACAGTGAGTCATAAATCATCCTCCGCTGTCAATACACATAAGGGATACGGGCTGTTGATGTAGGCCAGATTGATATATTGCTTTGCAGAGCCAAGCTGTAGCAAAGACCGATTGTAAAGATTAGTAATAGTGTGGCAAATCACTTGCATACTAATTGGACACAATGTTTAGTACAGTAGTATGAGGGGTTTTCTGCAGTCTAGTCAGATTGCTGCATTCCTCTAGCAGTTGAATAATGAATTGATTTACACTTACATAGGTAGTTGCAGACATGCGTGTTTGAAATTTGACATTAGATGATCTCCCCACACTGAACATGGTCGAAAACTTATGACATACGGATACTATGTAGGTATGACTTCCTAGGTCTAGTTAAGCTTCTTCTGGTCAAATGACATTTTGTTGATTATCTAAATGAAAAGACATTATCACAAGCTCTAACAAAATGAAATGTGGCATATTAATGGACATCATAATGCACCATATCAAGACAGTTAAGTTCTGAGACTTTTTGCTACACGACACATACTGAAATGCTCCGAAACACTTTTTGTACTCTTATTTTTACACTATCTTTGACAATTTCCAAACCCTCGCTGAATCTCCACTATTGTACAGCAGCTACCAGCTTTGTTGGGTGAGAGCTAACCCATGCTTCCTCTGAGTTACCGCCTCTTTTCAAACAGCAGCTCGTGCAATGTCATTGAGCAGATCAGTGTACAGGTGTGCACCATTTAACATCTGCATTGTGTTCTGTGAAACATAATACTGACCGAAATGGATGCTGAACAGTAGTTTAGATACTTTGCACATTGTTTTATTTTAAACAATAATATTAATTCAAGGGGCAGCACAGTGGTTCAGTGGGTAGCACTGTCACCTGACAGTAAGAAGGTCCTGGGTTCGATCCCAAGTGGAGCAGTCTGGGTCCTTTCTATGTGGAGTCTGCATGTCCTCCCCATGTGCATGTGGGACTACTCTGTGCACTCCGGTTTCCTCCCATGGTCCAAAGACATACTTTAAGTTAATTGATTATGCTAAATTGGCCCTAGTGTGTATCAGTGTGCGAGTGTGTGCGCCCCACGATGGATTAGTGCCCTGTCTAGGGTTGGTCCTGCCATGTACCCTATGCCACCGGCTAGATACCGGCTCTCCCATGAACCTGTCTATGCTTAAGCAGATAAGAAGTTGAATTACTGGTAGGCCAGTGGTTAAGATACTGGACTATGGAACAAAGCTCCAGGTTTCAAATCCCACTTCTGCCAAGCTGTCACTGTTGTGTCCAAGACCTTTAACCCACAATTGCTTGGATTGTAAGATTGTATCAGTTGTAAGTCACGCTGGATAAGGGCGTTTGCTAAATAACATGAATGTAAATGTAATTAAAACACAATTTGTAAACATTTAGTACATTAAAGTTTGTATCTTTTGTCAAATTTGAAACACTTAACTGATGACGAAAACAAAAAGAACGTTACCAGTTGGTTTTCCGTCTTCCGGCCTGTGATTCTCTCTTCTATCAGCAGGGGAGGTGTCGCAAGGGTTTGGTCATACTAGTTTTCTGTCATTCGGTGACAAGCAAACAGATGTTGATCGAATGGAGATTAAATGGTGCATACCTGTACTAGGAGGAACTTAATAGTGTTTGCGTACATATGAACTCACAGAGATTTACTAGTGTCACTGTGGTTGATAAGGAGACTGGAAATGCATACTCCCAACCCTCCAGAAAGCAGTGCCAAGTAAGCTCTTTTAGGGTGTACTCACATGCCTGGGCACGGTACAGAGAGATCGCACTAGTCAGAGTCCGGGCATGGTATAGATTGTTAGTGTGAGTACACCCTTAGACTCCTGTAAGCAGACCGCTATGGCACCATTGGAGATTAAATTCACCACTGATGTAGCTAAAACTTTGTTCCTGAGCCCATATAAATTTATTTCAGCTGTATTTAACCAGTGAATAGGTCTACCATGATTTAGAGCTCTTTACTCATCAACATAGTTTCTGCTGTATTAAATTTGCCATGCATAACGACATGTTGAAGAAATGCACCTCCCTTGGGCTGGCTGCTTTGCTTGTTAACTGGCATAAGATTATGATGAATTATACCTTGGCTTGCTGAAGTACAGCAAATAATTGTACATGAGTATGATCAACTCCTGTGAGGTTGAAGTATGTGTAAACTCAATTTAGATGCTAATTTACAATAGTCCTATGCTGAAAGCCTGTGGGAGGTGGATTTGGGGAGTTCGCTGACAGTTCATTAAAACCTGTAAACACAACAAAGGAGATTAATTAGGCAACATGTGCCTTTTATCACTTTAGATGAGTAATTGAACCGGTAATAATAGTTATTACTACCAGAGGTGAAGCGAAAGGTTTGGCTGCAAGGGCTACTCTTCTCCTCTGAAGAGTTGTCCCTGATTATTACACTGCCATAGTTTTGACAATGAGGAAATGAAGACCAAAATGTTGAAATATGTTACAGTTTGAACCTGGTTGTTAACTTGTTTTGAGTATGATGAAATCCTGTGAGGTTGAAGTTTGTGAAAACCTAGTTGCATTGCTGAATTCTATACAGAATGTGCAGTACTCTCCAAGCTGTCCTGTGTTGGGTTAATACTGGACTGCTTGAGCAAAGGGTGTTTACATGCACTTAATAATTCAATCATAATCAGATTTCTGCAGTTATTCGATTATTCAAGTGGCCATGTTAACAGCATACTCCGAGTTCTCAGATGAGACTGAGGCCTAGAAATCAGATTAAGAAATCTGATAAAGAGAGCTGGATTTTAGCTCAGGACAGATATGTTTCTCTGATTTCAATCGGTTTTCTCAGTCTGTCCGTGCACACACACATAACTCAGCACGGTTGCCAGGTCCGCTTATTCTAAGAGACTTTGCTTCTTTTGGGCCTGTTTCCATAGGACTGGTGGATTTGTTTCTCGTGGGATCTGGCAACTCTGGAATTAAACAAAGCATGGAATTCAGCTACCGATCACTTTTGTGGAGCCTCTGAAATGCAGTATATGCTGGGATTTCATTATTTAATTATGCTAAATTATTAAAGTTTGAGGTTTGTCGCATCTCTTTGTGGAATAATTGGCTGGTTGCAAAGTAGAAATCCAATTAGTCATGTACACCCGGAAGTTTCCCGTTATCTGATTACTCAAGTGCATGTAAACTAATTGATCAGATTACTAGACAAAATCAAGAATCTGATGTTATCGAATTATTAAGTGCATCTAAACGCATCAAAGGTGCAAATGCTCAGTCTAATATGAAAACATGTTTAGTTCTAGTGTGAATGATATGTTGGCTATATTTCTTTTTCATTTTTTTTCTTTTAAGAGTTTGATTGCACTGAGCCAGAATGTTTGGCCTGCTTTCCCCTTTGGATACGTCTACATGCAGCACTGTACGGTCATATTTGACTGGACACAAAGAGGACTAACGCAGTGTTATGTTTTTAACACACCATCGATATGAGAGCACCTAGGCTTGTAAATGCACACGAAAACGATGGTTCACAATATGGATCTGTTTGAAGTTGTCTTTTTATTTATTCAAATGTACTGTAAAACGCAATTTGTGTGAACTTCACCATAGCGTAGATGAGTAACCTCTGCGTGGACCCTGAAGAGTAAAGCCACTGCTTTGGCGTTGCAGTGGCAGAGGGTATTGTGGGAGGCTGATTGTGAATGATGCAGGTTGCGTGGGCTTAGAGCAATCGAGCACACAACGCTGTTTGCTCCTTTTTATTCTCTCTTTTCAACCGTGTCCAACTGTATAGTGCATGACAGAGGAGGAGGCATTTCGATGTTTTGAACTCTTGAGCATTGTATTGTGTGGCATTAGGCCAGTCCGCTGCCACCCTCTCCATCTCCTGCAGGCCACGCTGACATGCAGGAGGCTTCCCCATCCCGTGGGACCTCATTGCTCTGTAAGCTGAGGAAGATTTGGCTCTAATGTCTGATCATTTACTCTAAAGCGATTTCCTGTTTGTCGTGCCTCGTACTTTGCAGGCTCTGTGTGATACATAATATAACAGAGTTGCATTACGGCTAGTTTTCCGCAGGCAGCGTTTATTCCCCAGCAGTTTGCAATCCGACGCTGATTGCCTCGGCTCGCGTGTGTTTCCCGTGGTTTCCCCTGGAGCTGCTCCTTGCGCAGGAGATGGAGGATGTGGCACTGCTGCGTGATGTTGCAGCGTTGCCGCCATTCGAGCTGTAGAGAATATCTCTAAACTAGTTTTCGTAGTTCAGCCTAGCTAGCTGGCCCATAACACAGTTGCAGTGTTGTAGATGTGTTCCGAGGGCTGCATGCCATGGCTGTGTACTGACTCCAGATTAGCTGTGGAAGTAAAACTAAAACTTTGTTGTGACGTGTTCAGTTCAGCCAGTGATGCTTTTTTTAAGTGTTGTGGGTTTTTTTAATTTTGTAATTACAATAATAGTGCACTGATGTTTAAAAAAGAAGACCATAGCTTTTTTATGCTTTTGTGTTTTGTTGTAATATGTTTTCTTTTGATTGTTTATATATATATATAAATATATATAAATATTTTACTGAACTGTAGCAGTTGCTGTCATGAATCAACACTATGCTATTCTGTCAGTTTATTGCAATTAAACCATTTCAGTGCACACCGTTTTAAAATGTATTTCTGGAATATTTCTTTATTGGGCAGCTTTGTGCATTCATTGTAGTTATTGCAGTCATGGATAAAAACACTTATAGGTGCAGACTGCCTTGACTTACAGAATATACAGGTATGTGCTGTTTAACGAGCACAATTCTCAGGATGTTGACCGGACAATACTATAGACACATAGTGTTTTTATGCTACTGTAATGTAAATATAAAGATTGTTTTCACAAGAAAACTGCATGCAAACAAGATGTAAATGCGTCAGAGAACACAAGCTGAAAACATGAGTGGAACCCTACCATCTACACAGCATCCCTCATGCCACAGCATTGATAATTTGTGGGAATTGACAATAATTACAGATAATACAGTAATGTACTGTTACAACCCTGTGTGGGGAAAATCATAACACTATAATATGATGGACCTGAGAGTTGTGTTTCTCTGAAGCCAAAAAATGCATTTATTACGAACAACACGGAAGATCACCCAGATGAAACAGAGAGTGAATGTGAACCAGCTTATATAGTCACGAGAGAGAGAATATACAGGTAGTGGGGGACAAACAAATGCGTACTACTTAGAATAGGACAGATACATACACTTACGAACGGCATTTAGAGCTGGTTACAAATAGAGTGAGGCAAAAAAGTATTTCGTCAGTCACTGCCAGTTCTCCTACTTAAAAAAGGTCTGTAATTTTCATCATAGGTACACTTCAACTATGAGAGACAGAAGGAGAAAAAAAATTCAGGAAATCACATTGTAGGATTTTTTTAAAAATTTAATTGTAAATCATGGTGGAAAATAAGTATTTGGTCACCCATGAAAAAAGCAATATTTCTGGCTCTCACAGACCTGTAACAACTTCTTTAAGAAGCTCTTCTGTCCTCTACTCATTACCTGTATTAATGGCAAATGTTTGACCTCGTTATCTGTATAAAAGACACCTGTCCACAGCCTCAAACAGTCAGACTCCAAACTCAACCATGGCCAAGACCAAAGAGAAAGAAAGAAAGAAAATGGAAGAAATACAAGACCATTGATAATCTCCCTCATCCCGTGGGGTCAAAATGATCATGAGAACGGTGAGCAAAAATCCCAGAACTACACGGAGGGACCTGATGAATGACCTGCAGATAGCTGGGACCAAAGTAACAAAGGCTACCATCAGTAACACACTACGCCAAGAGGGACTCAGATTCTGCAGTGCCAGGCGTGCCCCCCTGCTTAAGCCAGTACATGTCCAGGCCCGTCTGAAGTTTTCCAGAGAGCATATGGATGATCCAGAAGAGGATTGGGAGAATGTCATGTGGTCAGATGAAACCAAAATAGAACTTCTTGGTAAAAACTCAACTCGTTGTGTTTGGAGGAAGAAGAACGCTAAGTTGCATCACAAGAAACACCATACCTACTGTGAAGCATGGAGGTGGAGACATCATGCTTTGGGGCTGTTTTTCTGCAAAGGGGACAGGACGACTGATACGGGTTAGGGGAAGAATGAACGGGGCCATGTATCGTGAGAATTTAAGTCAAAACCTCCTTCCATCAGTGAGAGCATTGAAGATGGAACGTGGCTGGGTCTTCCAGCATGACAATGATCCCAAACACACTGCTCAGGCAATGAAGGAGTGTCTCCGTAAAAAGCATTTCAAGGTCCAGGAGTGGCCTAGCCAGTCTCCAGACCTCAACCCCATAGATAATTTGTGGAGGGAGTTGAAAGTCCATGTTGCCCAGCGACAGCCCCAAAACATCACTGCTCTAGAGGAGATCTGCATGGAGGAATGGGCCAAAATACCAGCTACAGTGTGTGCAAACCTGGTGAAGACTTACAGGAAACGTTTGACCTCTGTCATTGCCAACAAAGGATATGTCACAAAGTGTTGCGTTGAACTTTTGTTATTGACCAAATACTTATTTTCCACCATAATTTACAGTTAAATTCTTTAAAAAATCCTACAATGTGAGTTCCTGGTTCCTGGCATAGTTGAAGTGTACCTATGATGAAACTTACAGACCTCTCTCATCTTTCTAAGTAGGAGAACTTGCACAGTCGGTGTTTGACTAAATACTTTTTTGCCCCACTGTACGTAGCAGAAAGTCATGCACACAAACAACCGCAACTTGCACCAAGTCTCTAAATACATCATCCGAATTAGAACAGTCTCTAGTCCATATGTGAACAAGCGAGCACACGACCGATAAGGTAGTTGCACATACAATCTCTTAACTCCCACCTCTGCTCGTGGATCCACACCAATGATTGGCTGTTGAGATGGCAAGCTGTTTACGGCTACAACATCTGGAGTTAAAAGGCAGATTTTATTTCCATTTATAATTTGTTAAGACCTTGTTAAGAACGATGGGATGGTTTTAAACAGTGCATACCTGTAATACAACATAATGCTGGTACTAACCAACAATTCTTTTTGCCTTAATCACCATTGGGGGTGCTGGGATAGCGCAGTGGTCTTATATTCTAGCCCACCACTACAAGAACACGGGTTCGAGTCCTGCCGGTGCCTTACAACACATTTCTGGCTGTGTATTAGAGTCTGTTGAGGGGAATCATCCACAGGCGTCCAGGGCACGCCTTCACCTGCGCCACATGTTCTCACCGGGGAGCTCCCTCGACCCTGACTGGGAAACTTGAGGTTACTGCTGCTTGTCAATGATTACCATGGGCAACACTTTTAACACAAAGTTATTGTACATTGAATGGAGAGTCTAAGACACAAAAAAGGAATTCTATTGTTGAAGACAATATTAGTTTTATTTAACATTAGGGCTTTCAACGTTATAAGAACATTTTTATTACAGTTAATTACATGTAATCACATTTTTCTAGCTTGATCCAGTGAAGCACCCTTGGTTATAGGTTTTGCCCAAAATGCCCCCCTACTCACTGTTTCCTACCTTGTACACACTATACAGAGCACTGTTGGGGCACATAATTGGTAAGTTGGAAAATGATTTCAAAATTACTCATTACATGTCAGGGAATAATTGTACCCAATTTTTTTATAACTATTATTGTCAAGTAAGGGCCATGCAAGTCCATTATATTATGCCTGGGGTGGGGTGTTCTGAGTAGTCTAACGCGCTAGCCCACAAACGCAAGGCCCCAGCTCCGAGTCCAGTCAGTGTCCTCCAACTTGGGTTGGACATCACATCCAGACACAACTGGCAGTGCCTGAGGGAGCAGATCAGGAACAGTGACCCCTACCCAGTTTTGCAGTAGACTAGGATCCTATCCAAAGCACATTTTTTCCTGCACGCTGTGTTCTCTGTTGATAGGCACTAGAGACCCTGCAACCCTTAAACATGGAAAAGATTAACGAAATAAATCAAATTTATTTGAAATTTGTATAGATACCCATACAGTACTTGTTTACACTTCACACTTAATATAGGCAAATGCATTTATTCATTGATCTTATGTCTTCTCCTATGAAAATGTAGGCGAAACATCTGAGTTAATAAATAAATAAAACAGAAATAAGAAGGTGGGATACAAATCAGTGTTTTGCAGAGATGCCTTGTTGAGTTCAAGTTGTTCTGTACAGGGTAATGGGTTAAATTTCAAGAAGATAACATGCAGGATTGATCAACAGTTACTGGAAACATTTAAGATGCAGTTATTGCTGCACAAGGGAGTCCCGCCTGATACTGAAAGCAAGGTTTGTAGGTTTGACACTCATAGATATGTAATATTGGATCATTTTAATCAATAAATAAATTACAAAGAATGCTATTTTTGTCCATGATTGTATTGTGTGTACAACGCCCCCACTCTTGTTTGCGTGTGTGTTTGTGTGTACTGTATCTATAGTACTGTGCAAAAATCTTAAGCCACCATTACATGAGATATATTATTGTTTTAGCAATAGAATAATAACCTTATCTAATTATTGCTATTTATTAGAATGCAACCAGACAATACAGGAAATTTGCATGTAGTATTGAAATAAATGAATAAATAAATTTCAAGATGGGTATAGGCTAAGGTGTGACCTCCCGTTACACTTGAGCAACAGCAGCTTTATCAGGATACCAAGTTGACCCTTCTACAGGAAGAAGAAGCTTGCTTAAGAATGGGCTTTTTGGAAGGATAGCAGCCAAGAAACCAGTGTTTTTTTTTTAAGGAGAACAGGTGAAAACGCAAAGATACATGTATGCTAAAACTCACAAAGATTGAACTGAGAATAAGTGAAAAAAAGAATAATGGGGTGACAAAAATTGAAATTTTTCGGTCCAGTTGTCGACAATATGTTATGGTCATTGTACCATTGCCAAAACATTTCTAATGGGGGCCTAAGACTTTTGCACAGTACTGTGTATATATAATGTATTTAGCTCTGAAGCTAATGTTTGATAATTTTATGAGCTGCAGAATATCTTTCAAAAAAACTTGTAGGGATTATACATCATATTAGCATAACACACTATAAAAATTAGGCAAACTATTTTCTGAGGGACAAAAAACTTTGAAATACAAAAACAACGTTACTGATGTATGAAAGGATTGTTAATCTAATCAGTTAGTATTAGTAAATTCAGCCATCATACAGCTGTACATTTAGCATTGCTACACAGATCAGAAATAACCAGACGTCTTTGCATAAATCAAGAGTGCTCCCTACTTCCCATTTAGTGCACTGTGTTGTGCTAGTGGTTTTTACCCCCATCACAGTGCATTATACACGCACAGGCTATTCAGAACTGCTCAGCCATGCAATTATCAAGCCAATCTCTAGCCAACAGCTTCCTGTGATGGGAAGCTGACACTGATAAAAGACCAGAGTCTGACCAGCACTAACTGTGCATGGAATTAAATGGCCTATAGTTTCCTACAAGCTGTACTGACAAGGTAGGTATCTGATAATGTGGGCAATAAGTGGTCACTGTGTTTAAAACCCAGTAATTCTGCTGTAATCACATACAGTGGGACAAAAAATTATTTAGTCAGCCACTGATTGTGCAAGTTCTCCTACTTAGAAAGATGAGAAAAGTCTGTAATTTTCATCATAGGTACACTTCAACTATGAGAGACAAAATGAGAAAAAAAAAATCCAAGAAATCACATTGTAGGATTTTTAAAGAATTTAATTGTAAATCATGGTGGAAAATAAGTATTTGGTCAATAACAAAAGTTCAACTCAATACTTTGTAACATAACCTTTGTTGGCAATGACAGAGGTCAAACGTTTCCTGTAAGTCTTCACCAGGTTTGCACACACTGTAGCTGGTATTTTGGCCCATTCCTCCATGCAGATCCTCTAGAGCAGTGATGTTTTGGGGCAACACGGACTTTCAACTCCCTCCACAAATTTTCTATGGGGTTGAGGTCTGGAGGCTGGCTACGGAGCCACCCCTTTGTTGCCCGAGTGGTGTGTTTGGGATCATTATCATGCAGGAAGACCCAGATATGTTCCATCTTCAATGTTCTCACTGATGGAAGGAGGTTTTGGCTTAAAATCTCACGATACATGGCCCCGTTCATTCTTCCCTTAACATGGATCAGTCTTCCTGTCCCCTCTGCAGAAAAACAGCCCCAAAGCATAATGTTTCCACCCCCATGCTCCACAGTAGGTACGGTGTTCTTATGATGCAACTCAGCATTCTTCTTCCTCCAAGCACGACGAGTTGAGTTTTTACCAAAAAGTTCTATTTTGGTTTCATCTGACCACATGATATTCTCCCAATCCTCTTCTGGATCATCCATATGCGCTCTGGCAAACTTCAGAAGGGCCTGGACATGTACTGGCTTAAGCAGGGGGACACGCCTAGCACTGCAGGATCTGAGTCCCTCTCGGCGTAGTGTGTTACTGATGGTAGCCTTTGTTACTTTGGTCCCAGCTCTCTACAGGTCATTCATCAGGTCCCTCCGTGTAGTTCTGGGATTTTTGCTACCGCTCTCATGGTCATTTTGACCCCACGGGATGAGACCTTGTGTGGAGCCCCAGATTGAGGAAGATTATCAGAGGTCTTGTATGTCTTCCATTTTGTTACAATTGCTCCCACAGTTGATTTATTCACACCAACCTGCTTGCTTATTGTAGATTCACTCTTCCCAGCCTGGTGCAGGTCTACAATTTTCTTCCTGGTGTCCTTTGACAGCTCTTTGGACTTGAGTTTGGAACCTGACTGTTTGAGGCTGTGGACAGGTGTCTTTTATTCAGATAACGAGGTCAAACAGGTGCCATTAATACAGGTAATGAGTGGAGGACAAAAGAGCTTCATAAAGAAGACGTTACAGGTCTTTGAAAGCCAGAAATCTTGCTTGTTTGTGGGTGACCAAATACTTAATTTTCACCATGATTTACAATTAAATTCTTAAAAAATCCCACTATTTCCTGGATTTTATTCTCATTTTGTCTCTCATAGTTGAAGTGTACCTATGATGAAAATTACAGACCTCTCTCATCTTTCTAAGTAGGAGAACTTGCACAATCAGTGGCTGACTACATACTTTTTTTGCCCCACTGTATCTACATCAGTGTCAACCAAGAACCAAGACTGTATGTGGTTAGTGATGGTCATGTCATTGTGCCTTTTTACTAACAGACAGTGTAGAGCAGGCTGTCAAATTTGCATAGCAACAAAGAAGTCAGTAATTACATGTATACCTATGAAGTGCACCTATATGGCAGATGTACCTGATAAAATGGTGATTGAAAGTATCCCAGAAGTTGAATCATGTCATCTGGACATATGGTTTTGTGGGAGAAATGTTTCGTCACTCATCTAAGTGACTAGTTGGAAAACTTCCCCCATTTTATACACAGTACATTTGCATAATGACCAATACCAGCACCATTACATAACAGTAGAACCAAAAATCAGAAACATTTCTCCCACAGAACCATATGTCCAGATGACATGATTCAACTTCTGGGATTTTCTCACCTGGATTATTAAGTATGCATCAAGACCTGATTGAATGTACTGTAGGTATAAATATTTGTTTATTTGTATTTTATATTTAACCTTTCATTCACACTGGGCCAATTTAGAGCAACCAATTAACCTAATGCATGTCTTTTGAATATGTGAGGAAACCGGAGTACCAAGAGTAAACGTACGTGGACACAGGGAGGACATGTAAACTCCACACAGAGTCCAAGAATCTGTCGGGTTCAAAAAGGCAGGACTGGACTACGGGTTTTAAGACCAAAAGACAAAACTAATGGCACATTTTACAGCTTGCAAATGAAAATCACTTCACTTCCAGACACGAATTGCTTCTAGAAGTCAATGCAGGTCCTTGACAACCAATTTATGAAAGAAAATTTTGCAGGGAACTGCATAACATGAACATATGTAGCAGAGTGGCACGTCGGTACTCCGGTTTTTTCCCACAGTGCAAAAACATGCGTGTTAGGCTAACTGGTGTCTCTAAAGTAGCCCTAGTGTGTGAGGGTGTGTGACCTGTTTAGAGTTGTTCCTGTCTTGCGCCCTGTGTTGCCGGCTAGGCACCGGCTCTCCCATGACTCTGTCAAGGATTCATTTTAGAAAGTGAATGAATGAAGAAAGGTGAGAATGTGGGACAATAGACTGACATCCAGGTGGAGGAAAGTAGAGCTGCCATAAATCTATTAGAAGAAGTGGAGAGTGATTTGCATCAGTTTCTATTCAATTCAGTGTAGTTTGCTCCCTGGCACATTGTTCCACATTACATATGGGTACTGGGCAATGCCATCCCCCGTTAATGAGGCTCTTCATTGTAACATAATCTATGTCATGATCTGAGGTAAAAATGTGGTGACTCACCACAGTGATATCTCTCTAGAACCCAAAATCATTGGATAGAACCCAAAATCATTGGATAGTCAATGGCTGCAATAAAACAGATGGAGTCCAACAGTGTCAGCTGGGTGAAGTGGAGTCTGAACCCTGGACATACTGGTCCATAATCCAGTACCATAACCACTAGGCTACCACTGTCCCTACCCAATAAATCTATGGTGTAACATGTGTTTTGGCTGCATGTTGGCCTAGCCTAGAGCCTGACCAGCCAAGTGATCTGCCTCTGAGTACTGCCTGCTGAAGAGTTCTCATTAAACTCCATGTTCTTGATGTTTGCTATTGGTACAGGGTTAGATACAGGTTTTAATACTGGACAGTTTTTCTGTTGTTGCTGACGTTTCTTGGGTGTGTGACATGTGGCAGGAGTTAATAGAATGTGCAACATTTATGAATTTGTGTGCTTGTTCATTGTGTGTAAACAGTTATTGTTTTAAATGCATTTGCTGTTTCATTTGGCACACAAATTACTTGTCCTGTCTAGATGGTAATTAAGATGTCTGCCAAAGCGTGTGTGTGTGTGTGGTGTATCATTGCTGTAGCAGAGGCTCACTGTCAGGGACAATTGATGATGCTGTCTGCCATGGTTGTCCTGTGTGCTAACTGAGCGTGGCGTGAGCACCAGGGGCCAGAAGCAAATCGCATAACACAACACATCCTGACGCCACCTGCCAAAATTCCATTCTCCCCATGAAAATGTGTATTCCTCTCCATGATATATGTGTAATTCTTCTTCTTCTTTTTCTTCTTCTTCTTCTTCTTCTTCTGGCTTCTCCTGTTGGAGGTCACCACTGTGGATCTGATCCGCATAATAAACCTGTCTGACGTTTTACACAAGACACACGTCCTGCGCAGCCCTCCCATTGTTTTTCCAGGCCTAGGACCGGCACTACACAGAGATTTGGTGCAATGGCACAATACTAATACAGTGATTTGACACTAACGCCATGAACCATGACAGAGACCAAGTGACTACATGAGACCACATGTCTTTGGAAAGTGGGAGGAAACTCGAGTATCCAAGGAAATCCATGCATACACAGGTATGCACTGCTCTGGAAAAGGAAATGGAACTAGGTATCACTGTAGCTGTGAGGCAACAGTGAAATTGCAAAATCCATGATGTACACTATATAGGCAAAAGTGTGTGGACATCACTTCTAATTACTGAGCTCTGCTATTTCAGCAGCACTCAACTTGTAACACATTCATAATATAAAGCATGTATTTCTGAATTCTCAATAGACAAACAGTGGCAGTAGAATGAGTTGTACTAAATACCCCTGTGACCCTCAATATGGCACATTTATAGGGTTCCACTTCCAATGAGGAAGTTCATAAAGTTTCTGCTCTGCTGCCCTTTAAGTCCATAGAGAATTAATTTGCCGCTTTGATTGAGAACTTAAGACTAGCTTTCACAAAACCTTGATCTCAACTCCATCAGACACCTTGAAAATGTACTGGAATGCCAAAAGTGAGCCAGGTCATATTGTCTAACATCAGAAGTTGACCTCATACTCATGGTCCAAAATCTAGTCAAAAGCCTTTTTAGAAGAACAAAGGCTGTTATAGCAGCAAACTCCACACTAATACCCATGTTTTGGGTGTCCACAAACTTTTGTCTAGATAGTGTCCAGTATGGAAAATGCATATAAATAACACACACGGTGTTTCTTACATTTACTTTGACTATTCTTTAATTGCAAACAGTATGAACCTGAGATATTTCATGTTTCGTCTAGTCAACTTAATTTAATTTGTTAATAAACATCCATTCCTGCATTTCAGGCCTGCAACACATTCCAAAAAAAGTTGGGATGGTAAAGCAATTAACACTTTGCAATGTTGCCATTCCTTTTCACCACACCACATTTTGGCACAGCGGACAGCAAGTGATTTAGTGTTTAGGGTGTTATTTTCTCCCATTCTTCCTGCAAACACGTCTTAAGGTGTGCGACAATACAGGATAATTGTTGCTGCATTTCTTATTTTAAATTCTCCACACATTCTCTGTTGGGGGCCAATCAGGACTGCAGGAAGACCAGACCTGTAGCCGTACCCTCTTCTTCTGCAGCCATGCCTTTGTAATGTGTGCAGCATGTGGTTTTGCATTGTCTTGTTGAAGAATACATGGACGTCCCTGGAAAAGATGACATCTTGAAGGCAGCTTATGTTGCTCTAAGATCTCAGTGTACTTTTCTGCATTAATGCTGCCATCACAGAAGTGTAAATGACCTTTGCCAAGGACAGACACAACACCATACCATTTTGGACTTTTGGACTTAATGCTGATAACAGCCTGGATGGTCCTTTTTGTCTTTGGTCCGGAGCCCATGGTGCCCAGTTACTCCAAAAAAAAAAAATCTGGAATACTGATTCATCTGACCACAATACACATTTCCACTGTGTGCTGGTTAATCCCAGATGGCTCAGAGCCCAGAGAAGTCGCTTCTGGACATGGTTAACATAAGGCTTCTTTTTTGCACAGTACAGTTTTTGTGACAGTCCCACTTTTTGTGACTGTAATTCGATATTGTAGTGCTTAATAAAGGTTTGCCACAGTGTGGTTCTGTCAGCTATTGTTGAATGGCGGTTCTTGATGCAGTGCCGTCTGAGGGATCGAAGATCATGGGCATTCAGCTTAAGCTTGCGCCCTTGGCCTTTACACACTGAAATTCCTCACTAAATTTCTCCTGTCTCAACTTTTTTGGAATGTGCTGTAGGCCTGAAACACAGGAATGGATGTTTATTAACAAATGCAATGAAGTCAAGCAGTCAAAACATGAAATATCTTGGGTCCATACTGTCTGGAATGAAATAAAATTCAAAGTAAATGCAAGACGCACTGGATTTTTAATTAGCATTTTCCATACTGTGCCAACTGTTTCTTATTTGATAGCTGTAGATCGGAAAATCTCCAGATTGGGCAGGTTTACACTCACAATTGGTTGTGTCTCAGTATAATTCTTATGTGTTTCAGTACAAACTTAATAAACAATTCCAGGCGTAAATTGGCACTACTTCATTTAGCAACAATAGTGCTCCTGTTTTCTTCCAGGCTGTGAATCCATTAGGTATTGATTTGTTTACTCTATATGTACTCCAGGCAGCTAAACTCTCTCTGTGAGAAAAATGGTTCTGTTTTAATGTATTAAGATCATTACTAAGATTAAGGTTTAAGACTACAGATCAATGAAATCTTTTGGCCAACTCAGGTGAATTACCTTCCCATGCTTAAATTGGCTTAAGCTGTTGTGATGATATTGAGGTTATTTTCATTGTATAGTATTTCTGTCAGACCCAAGTCTAAATAACAGTGTGTCATGCACATCATAAAAAGACACTTTCATTTTACCCAAATCAATGACAGATATGGTATTACATGTTGTCAGTTGTCTTCAAACTAGCTAGAAGCTTACTGCATTTTGTGCCTTTTGTTATGCATAGCAAATACTCCATAGGAAAATCCATTTACACCTGGCCATTTCATGCATCTTGATAATCAGGATTGCATCCAGATAGGGATAAGCAACATGAAATTGTGTGTTTAAATGCACCCAAGATCCATTTATATATGATTTAAAATCTGATTGTTCGAACCGCAGGATTCACATATTAAACAAGTGTAAATGTATCCATCTCTCCAAAATTCATGACTCCACCAAAGCCCCACCTAATATTCATGGACCCAGGTGGTGAATATAAGAAACTTTTTTATTTTTATTAGCAATTTGGACAAATGCCACTGACAAAAAAATTTATTTGTTGACTGCAAGTCCATGATACGAATTTCCCGTGCCATTGCATCCCAAAGGTGCTCTATTTGATTGAGATCTGTTGACTCTAGAGATCGTTTGAGTACAATGAACTTATCATCATTTTCAAAAAAACAGTTGGAGATGATTTGAGCTTTGGGACATGGTGCATTATACTGCTGGAAGTAGCCATCAGAATATGGTACATTGTGGTCATAGAGGGATGGACGTGGTCAGCATTGATACTCGAAGGCTGTGGTATTTAAGTTATGCTTGATTGGAATTAAGGTGCCCAAAGTGTGCCAAGAAAATATCCCCCACACCATTACACTGAACCGTTTATATAACCGAGGATGGATCCATGTTTTTAAGTTGTTTACACCGAATTCTGACTCTACCATCAGAATGTCACAGCAGAATTTGAGAATCATCACACCAGGCAATGTTTTTCCAATCTTCCTTTGTCCAATTGTGGTTAGCCTGTGCAAATTGTCAAGTCAAGTCAAGTCAGATTTATTTATATAGCGCTTTTTACAATGGAGCATTGTCTCAAAGCAACTTTACAAGTTTAGATTATCTCCTAATAACTACGTCCAATCCCAAATTGAGCGAGCCTAGGGCGACAGTGGCAAGGAAAAAAATCCCTAGTTCTAGGAAGAAACCTTGGGAGGACCAAGACTCAAAAAGGGACCCAACCTCCTTGGGCGGCGTAGATGATAAATCTAAGAGCGAACTAAAGTCATGGAGTCAAAGTTCGAATAGAATGTGAAGTATGCACATCGACATTAAGTGGGCCCGGGTATGATGATAAATCTAAGAGCGAAAAACTAAAAGTCCATGGAGTCATGGTCGAATAAAATGTGAATTATGCACAGTGGAGCTCCATCAGATGTACATCATGTGTGGGGGCCCGGAACTGCCGGAACACAGCTCGGAGAGAGAAAACAGAAAATGTAATTAGTTATTGATTAAGAGCACAGTGTCTATTAACAATCACTGATGCCATGTCAATCACTGATGCCAAGTGTAGCATGAGACCCCGGCAGCATTAGCTATAGCAGCATAGCTAGAAAGCTAGAAAGAGGAGAACTGGAAGGAAACACAGCCAAGAGGGATCACATGAGACATTGGCAACCCCACGAGCGGCATAGAAGACAGCAACCCAACGTCTCTGATCACCATAAGACTCTTTTATGACTATGAAACCCCCAGCTCTGCCCTTATTCTAAGGCAAGGTTGCATGAGTCAAGATCACGAGGACCCAAAGCCTAGTTCAGCCAGACCGCCCACCCGACACTCCCGGCAAGCGGACAAGGCAGGCAGGCCAGAGACATGACTTCAGACTCCGGCCTCAGCAACCCAAACCATGCAAGCCTGGTCTAAATCTAGTCAAAAGCCTGCGTAAATAAGTATGTCTTTAGCCTAGACTTAAAAACTTTGGAGGGTGTCTGATTCTCGAACGAAAGTGGGAAGTTTATTCCATAGTTTGGGGGGCCATGTATGATGAGAAAGCCTTTCCCCCTGCTGTGACTTTTTTAATTCTAGGAACTAAAAGAAGTCCTGCACCCTGCGAACGAAGTAGACGAGTTGGATTGTAAAACTCTAAGAGTTCACTCAGATAATGTGGGGCCAGGCCATGTAGAGCTTTATAAGTTATAAGAAGTATTTTGTAATCACAAATCACAAATTGTAGCCTCTGTTGCCTGTTCTTAGCTGACAGGAATGGAATCCAGTGTGGTCTTCTGCTGCTGTAGCCCATCTGCTTCAAGGTGAGATGTTGTGCATTCAGAGATGCTTTTCTGCATACCTTGGTTGTAATGAGTGGTTATTTGAGTTACTGTTGCCTTTCTATTAGCTCGAACCCATCTGGCCATTCTCCTCTGATCTCTGGTATCAACAAGGCATTTCTGTGCAGAGAACTGCCACTCACTGGATATTTTATCTTTTTGTAACCATACCCTGTAAACCCTAGAGATGGCTGTGCATGAAAATTCCAGTCGATCAGCAGTTTCTAAAATACTCAGACCAGCTCATCTGGCACCAACAAGTCAAAGGATAGTCAGATTAAAATCTTACTGCACTTAAGTTAATTAAAATCAGATCATAAAATTTGACAGTTCACAGTTCCTAAAAGTAGATAAAGAGAATCCAGTTAAAGAAATGAGACAAAAATATTATACTTGGTCATTTATTTATTGAGGAAAATTATCCAAAATTACATATTAGTGAGTGGCAAAAGTATGTGAACCTCTAGGATTAGCAGTTAATTTGAAGTTGAAATTAGACTCAGGAGTCTTCAATCAGTGGGATGACAATCAGGTGTGAGTGGGCACCCTGTTTTATCTAAAGAACAAGGATCTCTCAAAGTCTGCTCTTCACAACAATTGTTGAAGTGTATCATGGCACAAAGGAGATTTCTAAGGACCTCAGAAAAAGAGTTGTCGATGCTCATCATGCTGGAAAAGGTTACAAAACCTTCTCTAAAGAGTTTGGACTCAACCAATCCACAGTCAGACAGTTTACGAATGGAGGAAATTTAAGACCGTTGTTACCCTCCCCAGGAGTGGTCGACCAAACAACTGAAGGCCTCTCTCACATTGGCTAATGTTAATGTTCATGAGTCCAGCATTAGAAGAACACTGAACAACAATGGTGTGCATTGCAGGGTAGCAAGGAGAAGCCACTGCTCTCCAAAAAGAACATTGCTGCTCGTCTCCAGAAGGCTATTGGGATGAATGTTTTGTTGATGGATGAGAACAAAATAGAACTTTTTGGTTTAAAAGAAAAGAAAAGCATTATGTTTGGAGAAAGGGAAAAACACTGCATTCGAGCATAAAGAACCTTATCCCATCTGTGAAACATGGTGGTAGTAGTATCACGGTGTTTGGGCCTGTTTTTGCTGCATCTGGGCCAGGATGGCTTGCCATCACTGATGGAACAATGAATTCTGAATTATATCAGAGAATTCTAAAGGAAAATGTCAGGACATCTGTCCATGAACTGAATCTCATGAGAAGGTTGGTCATGCAGTAAGACAACGACCCTAAGCACACAAGTCGTTCTACCAAAGAATGGTTAAAAAAGAATAAAGTTAATGTTTTGGAATGGCCAAGTCAAAGTCCTGACCTTAATCGAATCAAAATGTTGTATAAGGAAATGAAGCGAGCAGTTAATGTGAGGAAACCCAGCAACATCCCAGAGTTGAAGCTGTTCTGTACAGAGGAATGGGCTAAAATTCCTCCAAGCCGGTGTGCAGGACTGATCAACAGTTACAGAAAACGTTTAGTTGCAGTTATTGCTGCACAGGGGGGTCACACCAGATACTGAAAGCAAAGGTTCACATACTTTTGCCACTCACTAATATGTAATATTGGATAATTTTCCTCAATAAAGATATAACCAAGTATAATTTTTTTGTCTCATTTGTTTAACTGGATTCTCTTCATCTACTTTTAGGACTTGTGGGGAAATGTGATGATGTTTTAGGCTATATTTATGCAGAAATATAAAAAAATTCAAAAGGGTTCACAAACTTTCAAGCAGCACTGTACAGTACATGTATCTGTCTGTGCAAGGCAGTGTTATTCACTTTGTGGTCAATCTCTAGCCTGATTTAATCTTGCTTCTCAATGCATTTGAAAGAAGTAGAATATTGTTTCAAAGTAGATTTACAAGCATCTAGCCACAGCCCCGATAATGTGATGAGGAAGAAACCTTGGGAGAACCAAAAATCCAAAAGAGACCCAACTGTATTGGGCAGCCTAGAAGTTATATTTAAGAATTTACGGTAGTTAAATTACATGAATAGGAAAAAATTTGTTAATAGATGAAATATGCAGAAGCTGAATAGAAGGCATTGTCTGTGGTCATTAATTATCTAGTATAAGTGCAGTCACTGAAGTTCTCATGTCACCTAAAAGTAACAGTTTTGGTGGCATGACGTTCTCAAGTTAGGGGAGGGGCAAACCTATGATGTGATCTGAGAAGACGTATGAGAGCTGGAACTAGTGCTAGAAAAACAGCTTGGGAAAACAGAATGTGTAGTTAGGAATATTAAGAGCACAGTATATATAAAGAGGACAGTTCTGATAAGTGCAGAATGGAACCCCAGCTCAAAGCAAAGGATCTCCTTGTACCACTGTTTATCATGGTCAGAGTTACAGGGAGTCTGGAATCAATCTTGGAATTCACTGGACATACGCAGAGGTAGACAGTCCTTCACAGGGTTCTGGAATCTCACATCCTGACCTTCCTGTTGCAAGCCTAGCTTGGGGTTTGTACCCAGAACTTCAGGAGCTGCACTAACTATAATATCATATCTAAAAGGGAGATCCAAAAGACAACGCAGTCTGAAGGCTCTCATGAAACATCAGTGACCCTCCTTCCCCACTGTCTACATCCTGAGTGATCACGTGTGAAGCGACATGACAGCAATCCAATATCCCAGATCACCACAAAACTCTATGGCAATGAACCCCTGGCTCAGTCCATAGTCTAAGGCAGGGATGCACCACCCCAGGCAATAGTGGTCTGAAGTCTAGTACAGTTCTGCAGCCCTACCCAACTCAACTGTCCCAACAACAGTTGACTACCAAGGCGAAAGCCATGACAGAACCCAGACCCCACAAAACTGGAGTTGTCTATGCCAGTCTAAAATGTTTAACTGAAAGCCTGTGTAAATAAATATGTTATTAATCTATTCTTAAATATTGGTAGTGTGTCTGAATCCCGAACGGAGGTATGAAGGTTATTCCACAGATGAAAGGAGATGAATGTCTTCCCTCTGCCATGATGTATTTAATTCTGAAAATTAAAAGAAGCCCTTTACTCAAAACCTTGAACAAGGCTTTCAAATTTTAATGGCTCAGCTCAAATACAAATGCACGAGGGCTTCTGCTGAATGTTGTAAACTTAAGCAGGGTGACAGTTCAGAGTTAAAAAGCAAACTGTGATTGTTAATAAGAAATGATGGAAAATATGTTTGCTATGCCATGGTTATTTTGAGAGAATCCTGCTTTCACTCTAAAAGCCAGGGTTATTAAGGAATTAAACTTTACACTCCTGTTGTGTTCCACTCAATATTTAAACACACAAAAACTGTGGATGATCATTGAGTCTATCAAAGATCATTGATTTCAGAAAGAAACCCACCACACTGCCTCAATTTGAAATTCACAGTTCTAGGCTCCATAGTCAGCGTATCAGAGTCTTACAAATTCCTGGGCACCTCCATTAAGCAGGACCTCAAGTGGGACAGACACAGCACTGCGGTTGTGAAGAAGACCCAGCAGTGTTTGTATTTCCTCAAGCTGAAGAAATTTGGGCTGCTTCAAGCACTGCTGGTCCAGTTCCACACTCTAATAGAGTCCATAATCACATCCTCTATCCTGTCTGGTTCAGCTCTTTGGATCTTTGCATAAGCTACAACAAACGTTGCGATGTGCAGAAGACCATGCCGGCCATCCACCATCAAAGATCTTCACTCGTCTAGGATGAGGAAGAGGGCACGGAAGATCATGGCTGGCCACTCTCACCCAGGTCACTCTCTTAAATACTCTAGACCTGTCTAGCAGTCAATGATCTCTTGCCAAGAGGTACACTACCCAAAAGCAGCATCTGAGAGCCCTTCTGTAGACAGCTAGAGAAGTACTTTCACACCCTCTTGTGGCAAGACCCAGTGTCTAATCAGACCACACCGTAATCATTTACATATCTGCCTTCTGAGTTTTATAACTGCATTCTGAGTTTTGCAGCAATCTGACAATCTACCTAGCTACTATATTTTTTGTCAATGAGTGTATATAAACTATAATAAATTAAACATCGTACAATATTATCAAGAGTACAAACAGAGAACATAAAAGAAATGAATATAAGACTATATGCATTTCAGCATTATTAGTCCAGTAAACTGGGTTAGTGTAGCTTTTTATGCCCTCTGTGGGAAAGTTTTGTTTTCATGGCATGCTCAATCAATAGGAGGAGGGAAGGGGGAGTTATTGCCCTCTGATGTGGTCTGAGTAACGTTATAAGGACTGGAACTGATAATGGAACCACAGCTTGAGTGTAGCCTGAAATGGTACCGAAAGAACATTAGTGTGTTATTGAGAACTGGGAACTGGTGGAAGAAGAAAGAAAACAGAATATGTAGTTAGTTGTTGTTAAGAACACAGAGTCTATTAACAGAACACATTTGTATCATTAGTCTTGGCCAGAATTAGGGATTTCTGAAGCTGCAGGTCACAGCACTAACCACTTGTGCCATCATGCCAGTGCCAGTTTGTTTCTTGTTAAAGTTAAGAAAGTAAATAAGGCCCATCTATTCTAATATCAACAATGTCCTTCCATTACCAAAGTACCGTGTACCTTTATAGGAATCAACTGATATTGTTTGGTTGTAATTTCTTGTGAAAGTACACAGAGTGTATTTGTATCTGCAAAGTGATGTCTTAAATCCCTCCAGTAAACACATGGATTTGCCAAAATACCCCAAGATGGGTGTAGAAGTGCTTATTAACCAAATGTACTAAAATGAGATTATGTGCACTGTAATGTTTATATCAGCAGTTGCATCAGATAATATTGTGTCAGATAATATTTTTGTATTTGCACAAGCTGTCTAAAACAGACTGAAAACAGTATATTATGAGCCTAAGATAATGTCAGCTCCATAGCTAATGTATTGTTGGCCTTCATCCAAAAAACTACTGTGGATTAAAGCATGCTTGGGTGTGGAGATTGGCATGTTTACCCTTTTTACTCTGGTTTCCATCCACTTCATAAAAATATGCCAGTAGTTGGATTAGCTCTGGACCCTCTGCAACCCAGATCAGAATAAATCAGTTACTGAAGACGACTGCATGCGAGTTGTGCTGACAAACCTCACATACAATGTACTTTTTAAAAGAGGAGGAGAGTTATGGAGAGTGAGTACTCTCCAGCAAATGCATCTACTCTCTCACAATGCAGCATAATAAAGCCAGGGTACAAGGTGACCATGTAATTTAAGCAAATTTGGGAGTTAGATGTGTGTTGTGCTAACATAATAAGACAACATGTATCCATTGATGAGCTAATAAAAGCAGTCACGCAGAGTGTTTTATCATTCTGACTGTCTTGAACTAAGTAAGTATGAATGAACCTGAGTTTGAAAAGATGTAGAGTGCTTTTAATGTACTGCTGCTGCTGTATTTTATGGTGAGAGGTGCTCTAACTCCCTTTCAAAGGAACATGGCTGCACAACATCTTTATTTGCTCTAGAGACTAGGCTATAGAGCTGAACTCACACATTCAGTGTTTCCAGCCTCTGCAGATGCCGTGCAGCTTTTATAAAGGGTTGCTTCGACAATATCTAATCTTCATCTAAATTATCTGAATGTCTTTTGTTGCAAGAATTACGGAATTTCTGCACAAAACATGTCTGCTTTTCTCAAGAAAGATCTGTACATGGCAACTGTGACCTGAATAAAGTAAATTTTAGGTAATAGAGTGGGATCAAGGCTACAAAATTTCTATAAAACTGTGTGTTCATCAGTTTACAGATAAAGTGCATAGTCTGCCAATGTCTTTCTATGTTCTTCTGACAAGATCATACAATACTACACAAAGAACCCATTAATATCTGCAGAAATTTGTAGAACGTGCTAAAGGTGCATATGTGCATATACAGTGCCTTGCAAAAGTATTCGGCCCCCTTGAACTTTTCAACCTTTCGCCACATTTCAGGCTTCAAACATAAAGATATGAAATTGTAATTTTTTGTTAAGAATCAACAACAAGTGGGACACAATCGTGAAGGGGAACAAAATTTATATATTTTAAAAAGATTTCCCAAGCTTTAAACATCTCAAGGAGCACTGTGCAAGCGATCATATTGAAATGGAAGGAGTATCAGACCACTGCAAATCTACCAAGACCCGGCCGTCCCTCTAAATGTTCGGCTCAAACAAGGAGAAGACTGATCAGAGATGCAGCCAAGAGGCCCATGATCACTCTGAATGAACTGCAGAGATCTACAGCTGAGGTGGGAGACTCTGTCCATAGGACAACAATCAGTCGTACACCTTTATGGAAGAGTGGCAAGAAGAAAGCCATTTCTCAAAGATATCCATAAAAAGTTTGCCACAAGCCACCTGGGAGACACACCAAACATGTGGAAGAAGGTGCTCTGGTCAGACGAACTTTTTGGCCACAATGCAAAACGTTATGTTTGGCGTAAAAGCAACACTGCTCATCACCCTGAACACACCATCCCCACTGTCAAACATGGTGGTGGCAGCATCGTGGTTTGGGCCTGCTTTTCTTCAGCAGGGACAGGGAAGATGGTTTCAAATTGATGGGAAGATGGATGGAACCAAATACAGGGACCATTCTGGAAGAAAACCTGTTGGAGTCTGCAAAAAGACCTGAGACTGGGACGGAGATTTATCTTCCAACAAGACAATGATCCAAAACATAAAGCAAAATCTACAATGGAGTGGTTCACAAATAAACGTATCCAGGTGTTAGAATGGTCACGTCAAAGTCCAGACCTGAATTCAATCGAGAATCTGTGGAAAGAGCTGAAAACTGCTGTTCACAAACGCTCTCCATCCAACCTCACTGAGCTCGAGCTGTTTTACAAGGAAGAATGGGCAAAAATGTCATTCTCTCGATGTGCAAAACTGATAGAGACCTATCCCAAGTGACTTGCAGCTGTAATCGCAGCAAAAAGGTGGCACTGCAGAGTATTAACGCAAGGGGGCCGAATAATTTTGCACGCCCTACTTTCCAGTTTTTTATTTCTAAAAAAAGTTTAAAATATCCAATAAATTTCGTTCCACTTCACGATTGTGTCCCGTTTGTTGTTGATTCTTCAAAAAAATTACAATTTCACATCTTTATGTTTAAAGCCTGAAATGTGGCAAAAGGTTGAAAAGTTCAAGGGGGCCGAATACTTTTGCAAGGCACTGTATATGGCACCCTGTCTAGGGTTGTTCCTCCCTTGCACACTGTCTCACCAGTTAAGCACCAACTTTCCCACGACCCTGAGTAGGATTAAGCGGATAGAAAATGAATGAATGTTTATAAGATCTGGAAATATTATCTGTCAACAAAGAATTTAGTCGTTTCTTTTCTTGTTTCGCTATTAAATAACAGCCGAAACTATTACAAGGACAAGTCTTGTTCAGTAAATAACTTGAAATAAGCTTTGGATTCTAAAATGAGCTGTTTCTCAAACAAATCAATGTTTGACAGAAAATGTGCTCTTTAGGCTGAAAAACCTAACAGAAAACGTCCACCCAGGAGACGACCTTTTGAAGTTGTTTTCCTGCATCAGCTTTAAAGATGCACGGAAAAATAAAATATTTAGAGACCTGAGACAAAAAAGATAGATGAAAACACAGGCAAGCGCATTCCTGACTATGTATATGATTATGCTGATCTTTATTTAAACACGGTCAGTCTTCCCTGTGAAATGCCTAATCTTCCTGGAAGGCACCACTTGTACTCTAACTTAGATCACCATGGTGATATCTAGCAATTGCTGCTTCACTGATTATCATTTTTTTTCTTAAAACACGCTGCGACGCAAACAGAGTTTGTTACTATTTAAATGGATTCAAATTCAGTTTAGGAAAATACCCCTACGGCTAATTGCCCCTAAGGAGTCTGTCTAATTTGAGCCACTGTTCATGGAAGTAAATTCAACACTATTGAGCTCCAGCTAGCAGAAGTGCCCCATATTCTCGTATTCTTCTCACCACAGTGACAGTGAGCTGTGTGTGTTCCTTCATTCCCCCGAGAGCCATGTGTGTGTTAGATTCAGGTGTAGGCAGCCTGTTTGCCTCTACAGCACAGTTTCTCCCCTGTTTCATCACTATCACTGCTTGCCTCCTTCCCTCCCTCCGTCAGCTTTCTAGAATTCCAATACTAGTTTAAGGGTTATCGTAGAAAGCCTGTTTCCTGAAATTGTATTAACTCCTAGTATTGATTTTATGGAACACGTCCTCATATGTCCTCATAGATTTGGCCAAAATCATTACTACAACTTTTAATTGTTACTTTTATACAATTATGGTTGTGTACTGTGAAGAGATTAAGGTGGAGATGCTTTTTCACATGCAAGTTCGTGCTGGGTGCCCTTCCTCAATCGTGGACAGCTGCTGTTGACAACTTTTGTGATTTTGACACTAGATTTAGTAATTTTTCAGACCCCTTCTGATAATATTTTGAAGGGTTCAGTAGTGTGGGGCTGGCCCATAGCTGCCTACCCCTTCTGGGCATTCTGAAGAAGGTGTTATGCATTCGTTATTCATAAATAAACGTTGCTTTGGACTTTTTTTTTTGTCTTTGAACATGCTAATGTGGTTAGATAAAGGTAACTTGCAAAAAAATTGCAATAATTCAGCAAAGTCTACCTACTGTGGGGCAAAAAAGTATTTAGTCAGCCACTGATTGTGCAAGTTCTCCTACTTAGAAACATGAGAGAGGTCTGTAATTTTCATCATAGGTACACTTCAACTATGACAAAATGAGGAAAAAAAATTCGGGAAATCACATTGTAGGCTTTTTAAAGAATTTAATTGTAAATCATGGTGGAAAATAAATATTTGGTCACCCACAAACAAGCAAGATTTCTGGCTCTCACAGACCTGTAACAACTTCTTTAAGAAGCTATTTTGTCCTCCACTCGTTACCTGTATTAATGGCACCTGTTTGACCTCATTACCTGTATAAAAGACACCTGTCCACAGCCTCAATCAGTCAGACTCCAAACTCAACCATGGCCAAGACCAAAGAGCTGTCAAAGAACACCAGGAAGAAAATTGTAGACCTGCACCAGGCTGGGAAGAGTGAATCTACAATAGGCAAGCAGGTTGGTGTGAAGAAATCAACTGTGGGAGCAATGGAAGAAAATGGAAGACATACAAGACCAGTGATAATCTCCCTCGATCTGGGGCACCACGCAAGATTTCATCCCGTGGGGTCAAAATGATCATAAGAACGGTGAGCAAAAATCCCAGAACTACATGGAGGGACCTGATGAATGACCTGCAGAGAGCTGGGACCAAAGTAACAAAGGCTACCATAAGTAACACACTACGCCGAGAGGGATTCAGATCCTGCAGTGCCAGGCGTGTCCCCCTGCTTAAGCCAGTACATGTCCAGGTCTGTCTGAAGTTTGCCAGAGAGCATATGGATGATCCAGAAGAGGACTGGGAGAATATCATGTGGTCAGATGAAACCAAAGTAGAACTTTTTCGTAAAAACTCTACTCGTTGTGTTTGGAGGAAGAAGAATGCTGAGTTGCATCCCAAGAACACCATACATACTGTGAAGAATGAGGGTGGAAACAGCATGCTTTGGGGCTGTTTTTCTGCAGAGGGGACAGGACGACTGATCCGTGTTAAGGGAAGAATGAACAGGGTCATGTATTGTAAGATTTTAAGCCAAAACCTCCTTCCATCAGTGAGAGCATTGAAGATGGAACGTGGCTAGGGCTTCCAGCATGACAATGATCCCAAACACACCGTTCGGGCAACAAAGGAGTGGCTCCGTAAAAAGCATTTCAAGGTGCTGGAGTGTCCTAGCCAGTCTCCAGACCTCAGCCTTATAGAAAATTTGTGGAAGGAGAGGGCGGGGGGTTTTGATACGGCGGGATGGCCGACGGGGGGCACAAAGGAAGGCCCCCCCGGGGGGAACGCGGGAGGGCTGCAGCGATGATGGGGCTTGGGGGGCGAGGTGCATCCAATAAGGATGAGAGCGAGAGGACCGCGGGATCGGGAGAAACTCGAACAAGGGGTCTTCTCGGCGCGGGGCCCCCTACACAAGGGCAGGGGGGGCCGCCGGCGAGTACGTTCGGCACACGCCCTCCCCCACCCTTTCTGAGCCGTGTTAAGGGAAGAATGAAACAGGGTCATGTAATTGTAAAGATTTTAAAGCCAAAACCTCCTTCCATCAGTGAGAGCAGAAGAAGAAGGAAACGTGGCTAGGGCTTCCAGCATGGACAATGATCCCAAAACACCCCGTTCGGGCAACAAAGGAGTGGCTCCGTTAAAAAGCATTTCACAATTTCAAGGTGCTGGAGTGTCCTAGCCAGTCTCCAGACCTCAGCCTTATAGAAAATTTGTGGAGGGAGTTGAAAGTCCGTGTTGCCCAAAAACATTACTGCTCTAGAGGAGATCTGCATGGAGGAATGGGCCAAATACCAGCTATCTACAGTGTGTGCAAACCTGGTGAAGACTTACAGGAAACGTTTCACTCTGTCATTGCCAACAAACGGTTATGTTACAAAGCATTGAGTTGAACTTTTGTTATTGACCAAATACTTTTTTTCAAACCATAATTTCACAAATTAATTAATCTTTTAAAAAATCTATCATGTGATTTCCTGGAATTTTTTTGTTATTTTGTCTCTCATGTTACAACTATGAACTATGGGAACTAAATACAGACCTCTCTCATCTTTCTAAGTCGGAGGAACGTGGCACAATCAGTGGCTGGACTAAATACGTTTTTTGCCCCACTGTACAAGTTTAATAGACCATTTTCTGGCACAGGAGCTGAGGATGGATTTAATAACCCTAATATACACTTGTGAGTTTGAGGTTTAGCCTTTTTGCTGCCTGTTGTACTGTATAAAATGAATGTCCTTACTTGGTTGAATGGCTGTAACTTGTAGGACGCATGGGATTATTTTCTAACGCATTATACAGAAAATTAAGCTATGAAAGATTAGGAAAACACTGTTGTGGGCTTTTGTACATGCTATTTTTGTCATTTGTAGCTGTGTTTCTGGGCTGTTTATCTGTATTTTGATTCTATACAAAATTCAAAGTCAAGCGTAAGTTTACTAACAATTAATAATCAAGTTCTTCATTTTCTTGGAGTTTTATACTGTGTTTTTTTGGTCTACACAAAAGTGTTTGATAGCCGTTTGGATTGTGATGTGTTTAAATTCCAGGGTTGCCAGATCCCAGAAGAGATCCTGCACCACATCTATGTAAATAAGCCCATAAGAAGCGAAATCTTTAAGAATAAGCAGACCTGGCAACCGTGTTGTTTTCCTGTAGCCGGTCCTGATTGTAATCTTTGTGTGGGTATACAAGCTCTGAGAAATCCGATTACTGAGGTAAAATACAGTTCTCTTTATTTTATACTTAATCTGATCAAAGTTTGCTGTATACATGACCACTTGAATACTCAGATAACAGCAGAAATCCATACCGGATTATTAAGTGCATGTAAACATCCTTGTATGTGTGCGTGTTCGGAGGAGGGGGCTGGGGTTGGTGATGGGGTAGCAGAAGGGAATGCACATCACTGGTATTTAATACAGCACTGCTTTAGCTGTTAATGTCGCTGATGTTAACTCCTCTAGGAGAGATGGTAAATAAAGCTTCTGTTCATACATAGCGTGAAAATCCACATTGAGGAACAGAGCACGCCTGCTGCATCTGCCCGTCATCTTTGCCAGTCCCTCGTTCAGTCTGAGTGGTAAGAGGGGTTGCTGTTGCAGCAGCAGCAGCTGAATACAAAGCTGACCTTCCCACCCTCAAACACAGCCAATGGTGTGTGTCTAGCCAGGCCAGGCCAGGCCAGAAGCAACACCGAGACTCCAACATCGGCCTCCCATGGTGGTTGAATAGCATTAGAAAGAGTGTACAGTAGTTTGAAAACTATATTTCAATTACTGATGCAGATCTAACTAGTGAATCAAATCAAGCAAAGCTCACAGTGCGTGAGTCCATTTTTTTGTGTATTTCATAAGACCTGAAACACTGAGGTGAGTCATATTGCCGTTACTGACTCAGTTCTGACTAGTGAATCATTAATCAAGCTCACAAATGTTGAATCATGTTCTGGGTAGTTCAAAAGAATGGAATCGCTAAATTAATTTGTACTGCTTTTGCCAACACAGCTCTTACTAGTGAATCCATTTCAAAATAATTCTCACTGAAGTGATTCATAATGACATTAATAATGTAGTTCCAACTAGTGAACCAACACAAGCAAAGCTCGCACAGGTGCATTTCTTCACACAGGTGAGTGCATTTTCTGGGTATCTTGAGAATCAAAGCAAGTCATATTACTATTACTGTTGCACCATCAAAGCTAAGATGAGAAGCGTCCATTTTTGACTTGGAATCAGCAAAGGGAATCATATTGCCTTTACAGACACAGATCTGACTAGTGAATCAAACCTATCAAACTCACAGAAGTTGAATCAATTTTCTGGGTAGGTAAAAAGAACCTACTCACCGTGATTCCTATTGACATTACTGACGCAGCTTGGACTAGTGAATCACACAGAGATTGATCCTACAGGTATGCGTCATTTAACGTACGCATTACGTTCTGTGAAATGCTGAGCGAAATGGACATTATCCGAACATTACCAACGACACCTAGTAGTGAAGATACTTTGTTTTATTTTAAACAATATTAATTAAGTCAAGTCAAGCCAGATCTATTTATATAGCGCTTTTTACAATGGAGCATTGTCTCAAAGCAACTTTACAAGTTTAGATTATCTCCTAATAACTACGTCCAATCCCAAATTGAGCAAGCCTAGGGCGACAGTGGCAAGGAAAAACTCCCTAAGTGTTATAGGAAGAAACCTTTGGGAGGACCAAGACTCAAAAAGGGACCCAAACCTCCTTGAGCGGCGTAGATGATAATCTAAGAGCGAAACTAAAGTCATGGAGTCAAAGTTCGAATAAAAATGTGAAGTATGCACATCGGCATTAAGTGGCCTGTGTATGGTGGGGCTGGAAACTGATGACGGAAGCAGCTTGGGTGGAGCTACAGCGGATGAACATCATGTGTGGGGCTGGAACTGCCGGAACCACAGCTCGGAGAGAAAACAGAAAATGTAATTAGTTTATTGATTAAGAGCACAGTGTCTATTAACAATCACTGATGCCAAAGTGTAATGAGGCCCCGGCAGCATTAGCTATAGCAGCATAGCTAGAAAGAGGAGAACTGGTAGGAAACACAGCCAAGAGGGATCACATGAGACATTGGCAACCCACGGGAGGCAGAAGACAGCAACCCAACGTCTTTGATCACCATAAGACTCTTTGGCTATGAACCCCCAGCTCTGCCCTTATTCTAAGGCAAGGATGCACGAGTCAAGATCACGAGGACCGAAGCCCAGTTCAGCCAGACCGCCCACTCGACACTCAAGACAAGGCAGGCAGGCCAGACATGACTCCAGACTCCGGCCCCAGTGACCCAAGCCATGCATCCTGGTCTAAACTACAATGCAAAAACATTTAGTCCAGTTACTGTACTGTTTCTGTACTGGATAGGGTGGTGAAGAGTAGCCAGGGACAGGAGGGCTTCCAGCAGTGTGGTCAGGAGATGTGGATGATGATGTCCTTCTGGCTTCTTTGTATGGAGGCCTCCAGCATGCACTTGAGTGGTTTGCAGCCAAGTATGAAACAGACGGTATGCGGATCAGCACCCTCAAGGCTGAGGCCATGGTTATCTCCTGGAAAAATATGGCATGCTCCCTTCAGGTAGGGGATGAGAACCTACCCCAAGTGGAGGTGTATCTTGGGTCTTTTTCATGAGGGATGGGAAGGGGGAGCTGAGCCATGAAGTAAAGCTCTCAATTTACCAGTCGATTTGCGTCCCTACCCTCACCTATGGTCATGAACTCTGGGTAATGACCGAAAGTAGTTTTCTCCAGTGGATTGCTGAGCATTCTCTCTGTGCTCGGCTGAGGAACTTGACATTCCGGAAGGAGCTTTTGAGTGGAACCGCTGCTCCTTTGCATTGAGAGGAGATAGTTGAAGTGGTTTGGGCATCTGATAAGGATGCCTCCTGGACGCCTCCCACTAAAGATGTACCAGGCACGGCCAACTGGGAAGTGGCTCCGAGATAGACCCAGGACTCGCAGGGTTATATCTTTTAGCTGGCCCGGAAGTGACAGGGGATCCCCCAGGATGAGATGGAAGAAGTTTCGGGGGACAAAGATGCCTGGGCTTCTTTGCTTACCCTCCTGCCACCACGACCCTGAAATGGATAAGCGGAAAAGAGGATGATGATGACTGTACTCTACTGTAGTTTGTAGCACCTGTAGCAGATGTCGCAAGGGTTTGCTCGTCCAGGTTTTCGGTCATTCAGACGTGAATAAGATTGCTTTAAGACAGATTTTTATTTTCTATTATAATTCTTAAGACCTCTACCATTAAAGTGAACGGATGTTGATCAGATGGATGTTAAATGGCACAAACCTGTATTTTCTGGGTAGCTTGAAAGAACTGAATTCTCACGTTACCAGTATTACAGCAACTCTAACGAAAACATGAATTCACTGTCAGTCGTATTTCCATTATTAGTGCAGATCTATAGTCAATCAAATCAGTTAAAACTCACAGAGATCAAGTCAAAGTGATCTACATTAGTCAAATGACTAAAGTGAGTCCTACTTCCATTACTTGTAGTGAATCAAGCTCAAAGCTTAGACAGGGTGAGTCCATTTTTGTGTAGTTCAGACGGAATCACACCACTAAATTCAGTTGAATTATAGCAGAAGTATATCTGAAGTATATCTGCCTAGTGAATCAACCCAGGAAAAAATGTACTGTGAAATTTCATAATAAAACTGCATTGCTTGACAGTTTTAATGTGAACTTTCACAGTCTGACCATAAATTTCACAGTTCTACTATGAATTCTTTATGGTAATTTGGCCACTTCATGGTGAAATTTCATAGTAGGCTACAACTGTAAACTTGGTGGACTATTAATTTTTTCCTGGGAAATCAACTAAAGTTCCAATTTCTTGGTGTTCAAAAAGCTAGTCATAAAGCTAGTCATAAAAAATGCCTCAAATGCAGGGAAAGAGGGACATCAATATTTGCTTTATTTCCCTTTAATATGAAGTTATATGATAATGCAAAGTGTATAAAACACTGATGTGCTCGGAGATGCATAGGAATGCAGCTGGTTTAAGGTATTCCAAAACCTAAGCTGTGTTTGCCATCTGCTGTTCAGAAACACAGTGTACATCTCAAAAATACTAACTACTGTATATCCATATGGGCGGCGTAATAAGACAACATACTATGTAGAACACTACCATGAGGGGCTGCGCCTGAAGCAGAGACATTATTAAAGGATATCTTATCAGAGACGTTGCTATAAGCACAATATGCTGTATGCTTAGCTTATAAAACTGTTCATTTGAATGCCAAATTTAAAAAAATCCACACACACACAAATTACACTTTACATTTAAAGGTGCATGCTTAGCAAAACTGTTGCTTATGTCATTTAATTCAACTTTGCAACACAAGACTCATTACAAATGATAGACAGTACTTGTATACTGGAAAGTATTGGAATAGTAAACACCAATATAAAAGATGCAGTAGTGCTGCGTACTGTACAGAAAGCAAACGTCGTCACGTCTTCGGTGCCGTCGGATTCCAAACAGAATTAAGTCAAGTCATCCCAGTCTAAGTCTAAACAAAAGCCTGCGTAAATAAGTATGTCTTTAGCCTAGACTTTTGTAAACTGTCTGAGTCTCGAACTAAAGTGGGAAGGTTATTCCATAGTAGGGAGGCCATGTACGAGAAAGTCTTTCCCCCTGCTGTGACTTTTTTAATTCTAGTAACTAAAAGAAGTCCTGCACTTTGTGAACGAAGTAGACGAGCTGGATTGTAAGACTTCAAGGGTTCACTCAGATAATGTGGGGCCAGGCCATGTAGAGCTTTATAAGTTATAAGTATTTTGTAGTCAAAGCAGAATGTAACTGGTAACCAGTGCAGTGATGATAGAATAGAACTGATATAATAAAATTTTCTAGTTCAAGTTAGCACTCGAACCACTGCATTCTGAACTAACTGAAGTTTATTTATAGATTTACTACAGCATCCAGTAAGTAAGGCGTTACAGTAATCCAAACTTGAGGTTATAAACGCATGAACCAGTTTCTCCGCATCATTAAAAAAGAAGCTATTTCTAAGTTTAGCAATATTACGTAATTGAAAGAAAGCAATTCGAGTGATGTTGCTAATGTGCGCATCAAAGGAGAGATCTGAATCAAATATGTCACCTAAGTTTTTTACAGATGGACTGGACAATACTGAACAGCCATCTAGATTTAGGACAGCTGTTGCCTGTCTCTCACAGCCTTGGGTCCCACTAATAAAACCTCTGTTTTATCTGAGTTAAGTAAGAGAAAATTAAATGACATCCAATCTTTTATTTCCTTTACACAGTCCTCAATTTTGATTGAAAGGCAGTCATTTATTTTAGCTGGTATGTACAGTTGTGTATCATCTGCATATCAGTGAAAACTAATGCCATGTTTTTGAATAATTGAGCATAGTGGCAGCATATACAGAGAAAATTATGCTGTGCAGAAGTAAAATTCTGTACAGTGGTTAACTGGTCGAGTTACGGCAAAGTTCTCTAAAGATTTCAGTAATTGAAAGATTTAAAGATAAATTATATAAAGATATTTGTGTTATAATGCACAACCAAAGTGTAATGTATTTCTTTAAATTTCTGTAAAGAAAACTCCTGGGGTACTACAACGAAAAATGTTTCCAGAACATTCTTTGATCCAAAAATTGTTAGCTGGGTCAGCACTAACTGATGGGAATAAGACTTTCTGGATAATCACATAATAAGAGAAGGAGTAGGAAGAGAACTATCAGCACAGAAATGTAATAATCAACTCTTTCTCAGTCTAGATTGATGATATCTTTTCTCAGATTATAGTAGACATAGGCAAGTCGAAATTTCCTCATGATGGGGCTTTGTAATATGCAGTCAGGAAGGAGGCCATCTATATGTATAGCAATGGGCAAAGCTTTCAGGAATTTACTTTCACAAAGAATGGACATGGACATCGCATATCAAGAACATAACCAAGAACTGTAAGAAGGAGATAGTGGTACTTAGATGTCCGGCAGGACTAGATAGCCTAAAGATCAAGATTGCTTGATTTTTCAACCAATCAGAATTGATCAGGAAAAATGTTGTCCAATCACTGCTACATTTATATATAAATATACACTGAGTGGTCACTGTGTTAGAGACACCTGCCCTTTCACAATTAATTAGATAATTAGGCACCCAGAGTGTCCCCAGAGTGCAGCAGTTTCTGTGGATCAGCTTCAGTGTGAATCCACATTAGAATGGAAAAACTGAGTGATCTAAATAACTCAGAACAAGGTATGGTCATCTGTGTTAGACTAGCTGGGGTCGGTATTCCAAAAACTTCCAACCTTATCTGGTTTTCTCATGCAGTGGTGTCAAGAATATACCGAGAGTGGTGTGGCTGAGAGAGAACATCCAGATAAAGGAGATGGATGTAAACAACACTTCGAGGAAAGGAGTCAAAGGCGAATGTCAAGAATCCTTCTGATGAACAGAAGAATGCAGAATATTGTACTTGGCAAGACTCCAGTGGGCAAAAGAGCACAAAAACTGGATTGCTGAGCAGTGGAACAACACCTCGTCAGGTGAATCCAGGTGTCTGTTGCACCATGCTGATGGGAGGGTCAGAATTTCTTGCAAGCAGCATGAACCTATGAACCCTTCCTGTCAGGTGTCAACATCTCAGGCTCGTGGAGGTGGGGTAATGGTGTGGAGAATGTTTTCTAGCCACACTCTGGGTCCTCTGATACCTGTGGATTGACATATGGACAGTAGGGCTTACATAAGCATTGTGGCCCACCAAGATCATCCCTTCATGACAGCTGTTGACACTATGGCAGAAAGACAGTTCAGCAGGACAATGCACCATCAGTCATATAATCATGGACTGGTTCCAGGAACAACTCGAGTGAATTTTCCTTGTCTCTCTGGCCTTCACGGTCCACAGATATTATTCCTATAGAGCATCTCTGGGATGAGGAGGAACAGGCTGATTAGACCATGTCAGTAACTCCATCTAATTTGCACCAGCTGTGAGGAGCTATCCTTTCGGAATGGGTCAATATTTCTACAGAACAATTTCAGTACCTAGTGAAATCTAAAACAAAACGAATTGCCTTTCTGAAGGCCAAAGGAGGTTCAACACGGTGCTCTCTGGGTGTCTCTAATGTGGCCATTCAGTGTATTCCGTATATCCTTATACTATATGCTCAAAGAAATATATACACCCCATTATGAGTAAATTATCCAGTTGCCTAAGAGTGTTGGTGGTCCATGTTGAAGCAAAGGTTACATCGCCAGTGTCACCGCGCTGTTTAACAACCAAAGGAAATGTAGTCAAGTCAAGTCAAGTCAGATTTATTTATATAGCGCTTTTTACAATGGAGCATTGTCTCAAAGCAACTTTACAAGTTTAGATTATCTCCTAATAACTACGTCCAATCCCAAATTGAGCAAGCCTAGGGCGACAGTGGCAATGAAAAAAACCATGTAGGAAACCAGCAGCAACAAATCGGTCAAAATATCTAAGTCATTCTGATGTGCTGAAGACTTTCGGGAGTGAAATAACAGCAGAAATCCAAGAAGACATACAAAGCAAACCGGTGTGAACAGGATAAACATGAGCACATATTTTCCGTGAGTTGCATGAATTTTGCCCTCCCATTTATAAAAGGTGGAAAAAATGAAACGCCAGATTAGTGCAAAATAAATGGATGATGCCCCTAGTGGTCAGATTGGAGAAATGTGAAACACTGCATCTTGCTGTCAGTCCTCAACACCCCCGATACTGAGGTTCTCTAGTGTAGGTAATATAACAATAGGTTTATGATCACATTTGGCATGAACTCTTCAGTCTAAGTGTCCCTTGTAAAACAGTCACATGATTACAATAAATAAAAGAAAAATAACATGTCAAAATCCATTGCAGTTTATGGTGAACTATTGAACATCTAAATCAACATTTTCACTAAAAGTGAAGTCAAATTTATTCTATAGCGCTTTTTACAATGGACCAATTTCTCAAAACTGCTTTACAAAGCCCTAACTGAGCAAGTCTATGGTGACAGGGGCAAGGAAAACTTCCTACGTGTTATAAAAAAAAAACAACTTAAACTTATTTTCTAGATTTACAGTTAAACACATACTGATGCTACAGTTTCTTTATTTATTACAAAAAAGCAAAAACATTTTTGACATTACAGACCCCATGTACAGTTGGTCTTTTCATGCGTCTTGTATCTGGAAAATATTTTAACCACATGAATTATTACCTCGTTTAAGACTTACTAGTCTTTGGCAACAACGATCTGATATTTTAATAACTCAGGGCTTTTTGACGAGATTTTTAAATACAGTCATGTTGTACGTTTGAAAAAATTTGTATTATTCATACTAAAATGTGTAGCCTAGTTGTGTGCAAATATAGAATGCTTTAAGTTACATTACTACTGAAAGTCAATAAAAGTGATTAAATATTTCCAAAGTTTTGTCCAAACACATGGTGTAGATTTTTTATATTAAAACTGGCCATTGGCCGAGCCCCTGATTCTGACAGAGAAAAGCCACGCCCCTGTCAGTGACGTGACAATGTGTGTTGTGTGAGTGTCTATGACATCACAGTCAAGCATCTTAAACTAAGGTGGTATACATTTAAATCTGATCATAGACAGACAAGTTCTACTACATGCAGACGTGTTTTGGTTGATAGATGGAGAGCTGGTGAGTTTATAGATTAAAAAGATTTTACATAACAAACAATCGTGTGGGCGGCACAGCCACCGTGCTGTTTTCTTATAATTTAGATTGCACTCCATTTCAGGACTGTAAGCAAGTAAACAGGTGTTTGGAATAGTTGTATCTTTTCTCAGCTGAGTAACAAGTGACGCAAGGGGAATATATGAAGTTATCTGATGTCAAAAACCTCTGTCTTCCAGTGAAAATATGAATAACTCAAGTGGAGAAGCCTCAGGCTCCTCTGGACACATCTTCATTAAGCAGAGGAGAGAGCTTCAGATACGAATAAACCATGAGATCGACTCCATGCATCAGAAGACAAAATCTAAAATCACTATGATGAAGAAGGAGCGAGACTTTCGAGAGAAAGTCTAAAAAGATATCATCCTTCATCTACTGGTGATGAAAAAAGAGAGGAGCCAGTTGGCAAACTGCTTTGAGGAGGACAGAGAACAGGAAAAACAAAAGGAAAAGGAAGTGAAAAGAAAGCAGGAGGAAAAAGGACAACAAAAACAAAAGGAAGAGGAAGAGAATAGGAAAAGAATTGAGAAGGAAAAGAAAAAGGAGGAAAGAGAAAATAGAGAATAAAAAACAAGAGGAAGAGAAAAGAAGAAAAATTAATGAAGAAAAGATGAAGGTAAGAGAGCAGAAAAAGATAAAGCAAGATGAAGAGAAAAGCAAAAAGAAGGAAGAGGAAAAGGGAAAGCTGGAACAGGAAAAACATAAAGAGGAAATGAACAAGGAAAAAATAGAGGTCAGGAAGCAGTTCCAGAAGTGGTTGCAGGTAAAACCCAAGCAGCCAGAGACAGCCTTGGGAAGAATGGCTCATTTACTAAGGAGCAAATTGCAAAAAAGTGAGAAAGAAAAAAAAGGAGGAGGACAAAAAGCAAACTGGAGGCAAGAAGTGACAGAGAGTAAAGAGTTAGATAAAGCTGAGGAGGAGAGGAGAAAAAAGTTTGAAGAGGTTAACAAGCAGGAGGAGAAAACTCTGCTGATCAAGGATCCGAAAGAAGCAGACAATGAATATAATGAGGAATCTCTGTTCTTGGCAGTTAAAAAAAACAGAGGAGGAAAGAAAACTAGACAGAATAAACCAGCAGTTGGAGAGAAGAAGGCAGCTGGCCGTGGATCAGAGGAAGAATGTGGTAATGGAGCTTAAGTGAAAGCAGAATGAGCACCCACCAGCAGAGAAAAGGAAAATACAGCAGACAGAAAGACGGTGGAGGAAGAACTGAAGGTGGAGCTGCTCATGAAACTGAGGCTTCACAATGGAAAAAAAAACAGCATCCAGTACATGGTATCCAGTACATGGTACCTGCTGATCGGTAGCAGAGAATAGCATAATACAAAGGTACAATGATTCTTTAACAAATGTAATACCAATATTATATTTCTGTCACTATGAGGAATCTAATATCTGCATTTGGTTCTTTTTCATATCTCTTTTGCTGCTAACGAAAGTGTGTTCCACTCTTCAACTTATTGCACTAATAAAATAATAAAATCCCACACGTGTGTCTCATATTTGTCAGATTTATCAGACAAACAAATGGAGCACATTTGGTTATTTCAACCACAAGTGCGGATTTCCACTAACAGTGCTATCAGCTGTGACTCTGAAACGGGTACAGACTTCAATGACCTTCAATCAAAGAGGCAATATCACCTTTTACCACTAGATGGCACTGTAAAGCAGTATAGGCCAAAGGCACACATTTACCCTATATACCCACTTGAGTGCTTGAATGTTGACTCCTAACCCAGTATGAATGCAGAACTGACACTCGAATCCGGGTCTTTGCGGTGATGGGCTAGTGTAATGGACTACTGTACCACCCGAGCACCACAGAATGTTAATAAATGAATAAATAATAAAAGTAAACAACTAAAAACTGGTGTATAATTTAAGTAATAATTATAACGTATTATACATAGGCTGAACGGTAATTGACGCTGTTGCTCCAGACACCTGTGTTCAGGTTTTGGCACAGCTGTTGCCTGTGTGGGGTCTGCATGTACTTTCAGACATGCATTAGGTCAGTTAGTGCCGCTAAAATGTGTGTGTGAGTTTCATGTGTGTGCGTGTACATGTGCTCTGCAATGGACTGGTGCTCTGTCTAGGATTAATTCCTGCCTTGTGCCACATACTGCCAACAGTGTTAGGGGTAGCACGGTACAAAGTAACCCATTATAGTAATCTACTTGCTTATTCCTGTAACACAGTAATAAAAAGTATTTATTACATTGCATTTAAAATCATTATTTACGTTACTCATTTGTTTTCATTTACAACAAATGTCCTCTATATTAGCTGTTTAGTGCTTCAGAAATGACGAGCTTTGAATCATTTGAGCCAATCGGTTCAAAAAACAATTCACTCAGTACGTCTGAGATCGCACCTCATTTGGTGTTCTATTTATGGTGTCGGCCATTTTTGTAGGGTAGTCCAAATTCTCAGTGGACAAATGGATTCCCTATATAGTACACTACTTTGTTACCCATAATGGACCGTAAATATAGTAAACAATCGATGTACACTGCTTAAGGACTAACATACCATAGCAGTTTCCTTTTCCCTATAGTTGGCAAAGATGACGGATAAATCCAAAACCACCAGAGTATGTACAAATATAAGTACAAAATATTATTTAATGACTATTAAACCACAGACAGTTGATAATAATGTGTTTACTGGTGAAAATAGTGCATTTAATATTTATGTATTCTTCATGGATGTAGTTCGTTGGACAAATGAGTGAAGTTTTACACTTGACAAGTAGCACTGTCAGCTACATTAATACATCGCTAAACTGTATTACTCTGAAGTGTTGTGACAGCACCGGTAGGCTTGTTGATGTTTCATTTGCTTTATGTGACAAAAGGTCAAGATAATATGTTTCCGGCGTACATAAGTGTTTTCTGAATGCCCTCGTTTGTGTCGCTCACTGCTACCCTATATAGTGTACTACACAGAACACACTATATAGTGATTAGTGAAGGAGTAAATGAGTGGACCATTTCAGACGTACCCAGTGTTTTGAAACACTCAAAATCGTACATCCTTGTGACATCTGCCTCAGGAAAACCCGAAAAAATCCACACAAATAACAAGTTTGGCTGTTGACTGAATATTTGAACTAAGAAATGTATAGTTTGTAATGAATTACTTAAATAACTACCCCAACACTTTCACTGCCCACCCTCACACACAACCGCCCACTCACCACACCCACACCTGCCTCTGAGCTAGAGAATGCAGATACAGAAAAAATATATATTACACATTTATTTCCACAGTTATTTCTGTTGTCTCTTTTTAAACACTGGTAACATATGGAAAAGAGTTTATGTGCTTATTTATGGTGATCAGAGACGTAGGGTTGCTGTCTTCTGCCTCCCATGGGGTTGCTGATGTCTCATGTGATCCCTCTTGGCTGTGTTACCTACCAGTTCTCCTCTTTCTAGCTATGGTGCTATAGCTAATGCTGCCGGGGTCTCATGCTACACATGGCATCAGTATTGTTAATAGACACTGTGCTCTTAATCAATAACTAATTACATTTTCTGTTTTCTCTCTGAGCTGTGTTCCGTTCCAGTATCAGTTCCAGCCCCACACATGATGTTCATCCATTGCAGCTTCACTCAAGCTGCTTCCGTCATCAGCTCCAACCCCATCATACCCGGGCTACTTAATGCCGATGTGCATATTTCACATTCTATATGAAGTATGACTCCATGACTTTAGTTTCATTCTTAGATTTATCATCTACGCCGCCCAAGGAGGTTGGGTCCCTTTTTGAGTCTTGGTCCTCCCAAGGTTTCTTCCTCATAACACTTAGGGAGGTTTTCCTTGCCACTGTCACCCTAGGCTTGCTCAATTTGGGATTGGAC
>JAJAGP010000094.1:0-179428 GCA_025084515.1 Ancistrus triradiatus
CCCATTCAAGTGAATGGGACGATTTTTTCGCACAAATGCGAGCGTAGCGTGCGAATGCAACAACATTTCTCTTAGCTATCGACAAGCACACTTCTCCAGAACAGGCCGGACGTTTTGGTGTTTGTCCCGTGTCGATACCTCGAAAACTGTAGGAGGAGATACGAACCGAAAATCATGTGGAATAATAATAATAATAATAATAAAAATAATAATAATACGAAGAACAATTAGTGTGTCGCTTGCGCAACACACTAATAATAATAGGAAGAACAATAGTGTGTTGCTTGCGCAACACACTAATAATAATAATACGAAGAACAATTAGTGTGTCGCTTGCGCAACACACTAATAACAATCAATACCTGTGACTGTACATGACATTGTGACTGACATTATTACATTTAGCAGACGCCCTTGTCCGAGGCGACTTACAATTGATACAGTCTTACAATCCAGGCAGTTGTGGGTTAAGGACCTTGCTCAAGGTCCCAACAGTGGCAGCTTGGCAGAGGTGGGATTTGAACCCTGGACCTTTTGGTCCATAGTCCAGTACCTTAACCGCTAGGCCACCCCAGTCATGATGTACAAAACTTTCAGATCATTGGAAATGAAAGGGCAAAAACGATATTCATTGGTGGGACAGGCAGAATTTGGTAACCAGAATAATCCAAGCATATGAAAAGTAGCAAACTGACGAACGCGAGCAGGAACAAAATGTGTTTAAAGCTGAATTAAACGAGCCTCACAAGATCACCAACATAACAAGCATTAAACGAGCATGCTAAGGAGTTAATGAGCATAACGAGCATTAAGCGGGCACAACGTGCATTAACGAACATAACTGAGTGAGCACACAGCAACCGTAAGGGAGGATCAAAGTGAGCCAACATCCAAAAGAGTATCAGAACGAGTATAAAATAATTATTAAATCAAATTTCCATGTGTTTAACATTTAAAAAGTCTGCATTCAGGTGTTAAATGTCAGTGTTTCCCAATTAAGAGCATAATACATTCAGTGTCACTGGATATCATGGCAGGTGTGAGATTGCGTAGGGACGATCAAATCTTCATATCACACAACACAATGCTGCAGTGATTCAGAAGTGTGGAATAACAAGTGTGAGACAAAGTGAAGTGAGCGAAACTGAAAGAGCTTTTTATGCTGTTAAATGACCTGATGGGTATATAGAAAGATTTTTGTATGAGAAAAGAGATCCATTTAAGTTTTAAGAAAAAGGTAAGGGAATAACCCAATTAACTAAGGTCGAGACAGTACAGGGTCACAAAATAAACATTGGCCATCTGTTTCCAGCTTTCTTTTTGTTTCATCCATAAATATTTTTTCTTTAATTTATTTTCTTAAGTTCAAAACTAAGTCGTTTAGATCTCTTTAGAGCTCTCTATAACACTTTAGACCTCCCTATAACCTTTCAGATTTCTCTTTGACTGTATAGAAAAACACACGTAAACAATTTGGGATGATTAGTGCTGCGTCAGCTCGGGCTGTGCTTTTGCTGAAGGTCTAGCACAGTATTAGAACATAAAGGTTCTGATGCTCAAACCATTACAGAATGTGATCTGTCACTCATTTCTGTAGTTCAGGGTACATTTGAGAGCAGACATTCCTCAAAAATCTCTGTGCAATCATGTATCCGCTTTGATCCTGACAGGCCTTCACATCCCTGCTGCTGAAAAACATTCCCCACAGCGTGATGCTGTCACCACAGAGCTACACTGTGAGGAAGGATTTGGCCAGGTGATGAGCAACACCTGCTTTTCTCCAGATGTAACACTTGGCATTCAGGGCAAAAGTTCAGTCTTGGCCTCGTTTGACCAGAAAAAGTTTTCTCATGTCTGAGAGGGTGTACTGGCAAATTGCAATCATGTCATGTTCATTTTACGGAAGAGTAGCTTCTGACTGGCCACTCTGCCATAAATGCCTGATTGGAGGAGTGCTGCAGAGATGGTTGTCCTTCTGTCAGATTCACACATCTTTTCATAAGATCTTTGGAGTCCTGTCTGAGTGACCTTATGGTTTAAGACTGACTAAAGTAAATTTCTCCTAATTTGCTTGTGTTGGCTGGACTGAGAGCACTTGTGGTTCTGAACTTCGTCCGTTAAACAATTATGGAGGCATCTATGTTCTGCTGGACCTTCACAGCTGCAGCATTGTTTCATCCCCTTTCCCCAGGTTTGTGCCTGGCACGTTTTTGATGCAGAATCGGTATACCTGATGACATACCTTCTTGCTCAGACATGCACAAGCTGTGGGATTTTTATAGATAAGAGGTGTGAGTTTCCAAGTAATTATCAAAGGTGAATGTTGATGAAGTTCTAAGATGATCAGTATAAATGTGATGCACCTGAGTTAAATTTTATATATCATAACAAATAATATGAATACTTCTGTCAATATGAATTTTTCATATGTAATAAATTGGCTTAATTTTCTAAAAACATTTTTTGTAGTG
Source organism: Ancistrus triradiatus (assembly GCA_025084515.1). Lineage (NCBI taxonomy): Eukaryota > Metazoa > Chordata > Actinopteri > Siluriformes > Loricariidae > Ancistrus > Ancistrus triradiatus. The sequence goes on from JAJAGP010000094.1 coordinate 2,472, forward strand.
CATTTATGTAGATTTATGAGGGAAAAACTAAAATCAATTTAGGATAAAGTTGTAGTGTTACCAAATTACACACTCTATTTGTATAGTATATAGTATGCCTCAGTATCGGACTAGATCTATTAATACTAAGTTTGCTTGCTTCTCTCGAGTCTTAGGACATTCCCTCTCGTCTTTCTGAGACAGCAGGGGGCTATCAGCCAACTGCTTGCTGTGTGTGCTGTCTCTCTGTGTGTATAAAAACACACAAGTGCCCATTAAGTGTCCTGCCATTGACAGCTAGCCACCATCACCTTTCGTTTGCAGTTGTGTTATGAATGAGAAACCTGGTCTTTAGTGGTGATTCCAGGTTCTCTTTGGGATCGGACAGTGGGTTTGAGTAAGGAGGCCAGATGGTGAGCACTTTAAACCTGCCTTTATTGTGGAGTGCCTCAGCTGCTGGTGTGATGAACTGGGGAGTAATCACATACGGAACTCGTGTCCCTCATATCTGCCCTAGTAGTGATATGAGGGACACTAACATATCAGTAATATGTGCAGGACATGTGCGGCCACGTGTTGCCTCTCATGGCATGTTTTCAAACTGCCATTTTCCAGCAGGATAATGCTCATTCACACACAGCAAGGGTTTCCGAGGAATGTCTCCGCCAGACTGCAACACTTCCTTGGCCAGCCCAGTTGCCAGATTTATCACCGATCGAGCATTTATGGAACCAGCTGAGACACCAGCTTCGGCAAAGTATTATTATGGGGGACCTACAGGCCCAGCTGTGGGCAACTGTGCCAAAGAGGCATGTCTAGCAGTCAGTGATCACTCACCAAGAGCTACACTACCCAAAAGTAGCCCCTGAGAGCCTGTTTATAGAGCAGTGGGGAAGCACTTTTGCTGGTCAAGTTAATTTCATTTGTTAATAAACATCCATTCCTGCATTTCAGGCCTGCACCACATTACAAAAATGTGTCATTGCAAAGGGTCTGAATACTTATGTCCATGTGAAGTTTCAGTTTTACCTTTTTAATAAATTTGCAAGATTTTCTAAAACTCTGTTTTCACTTTCCCATTATGGGGTGTTGAGTGCAGAATGATAGGGAAAAACTCGATTTTGTTATTGTAGCACAAGGCTACAACATAACAAAATGTGAAAAAAAATTGAAAGCGTCTGAAGACTTTCTGAATGCATTGCATATCTTAAAGCATCATCAGATTTTCACACGTTCTAAAAGTTAAAGAGAACCCAGGCAAACAGATATATTATACAAATATATGACAAATATGTGACAAATATATTATACGTGATAATATATTTATTGAATAAAATGATCCAATATTACATATCTGTGAGTGGCAAAAGTATGTGACCCTTTGCTTTCAGTATTTGATGTATTTTCTGCATCACTAAGTCCTGTGCATTGGCTTGCAGGAATTTTAGTTGATTCCTCTGTAGAGAGCTCTGGGATGTTGGTAGGTTTCGACATATTGTTTGCTCACTTGCAGCCCAATATTTCTGTTGGATTACTCTTGTTGTTGGATTAAGGGCAGAACTATGACTTGGCCATCCGAAAGCTTTAAATTTAGTCTTCTTCAAACATTCTTTTGTAGAATAACTTGTGTGCTTAGGGCTGTTGTTTTGCTTCCTGAACCACGTTCTCTTGAGCTTTAGTTCATGGATACCCTGACATTTTCCTTTAGAATTTGCTTGTATAATTTATAGTTCATTGTTCCATCAGTGATGGCAAGTCACCCTGGTCCAGATGCAGCTAAACATACCCAAACCATGATACAACCACCACCACCACGCGTCACAGATGGGATAATGTTCTCATGTTAGAATGCTCTTAGCTCCCCATTTTAACGTTTCTCATTCAAACCAAAAATTACTATTTTGGTCTCAGCCAACCACAAAACAATTTTCTAATTATCTTCTGGCTTATACATGATCTTTAACAATTGTGCATCACTGTTCATTTTGGAGAGTGGTGGCTTTCTCCTTGCAACCCTGTCATGCACTGTTGTTCAGTCTTTTGCTCATTGTTTCTCAATCCTGGTCCTGGCACCCCACCTTATCCAACTACTCAGGTCATTAACAAGCCTGTTATCGAGTTACAGTGGCTGTGTTTAAACAGGAGAAGCACTGAATTGTGTTTATGGGCGCCAGGAATAGGATTGAGAAACACTGCTTGTGCTGATCATGAACATCAACTTCAGGCAATGTGACTGGGTGTCAAAGTTGCACTGGGTTCCTTTATGACCCTGTCGATTATTACACACCTTGCTCTTGGATTGGTGTTTTTTGATCAACCACTCTCGGAGAGGGTAACAATAGTCTTGAATTTTGTACACAATCTGTCTGACTAGATTGGTGAATGTCAAACCTATTTATAGATGGTTCCATCCTGTAATTCCAGCCTGATAAGCATCAACAATTGTTTTCTGCGGTTCTCAGAAATCCCCTTTGTGCCATGATACTTTTCCACAAACATGCTATGAAGATCAGACTTTAATAGATCTCTGTTGTTTAAATACATCGTGTCCACTTTTATCTGATTGTCATCACATTGACTGAAAACACCTAACTCTAATTTCAACTTCAAATGAACTACTAATCATAGAGGTTTACAGATTTTTGGCACTCACATATTTAATACTGGATTATTTTCCACAATAAATAAATAAAGTATAATATTTTTTGTCTCACTTGTTTAATTGTTTTTTTATCTGTTTTTATCTGTTTTAGGACAATGATGATATTTTAGGTTATATTTATGCTTTAACACACATTTCAGCTCTGTCTTTCTTTCTAATCTTACTGTCACTCAACCTCTTCCATAAATAAAAAAATAGACTATAAGAAGATAATCAGTGCTTTTTGTTGAAATGAAGCAGAAGTAGAACAACATCTGGTTGCAGAATAGAAATACATGAGACAAGTGAGTACTCAAAAGCCCTGATTAACTAATATCTAAAATAGCACTGTTTTGCTTGAGCAGTCAAATAGATTGCAGAAACCATTTGTTGGAATGTTATGCATGATTTACCAACTGTTACTGCACAATTGATTGCACACAAAAAAACATGCAAAGAAAAAGAAACAATATAAATGTGGTTTTTGCCTGTGTGAGTATTCCTGGATAGCCAGTAAGGGGAGAAGCACAGATACCATAATTAAGGAGAAATAAAAAAACAGCTGAAAAAAGTCAAAAAGTCATATCTTTCAATAAATGGTCCATTAAGTTCAACGGGAAAAACAAACAAACAAAAACACTTTGCATTTGTTCACGTAAACATTGGTCCTTGGGAGTTTGTGAATCCGTCAGAATTGTCTACATTTCTGCATAAATATGACCTAAAACATTATCAGATCTTCACACTAGCCCTAAAGGTAGATGCAGAATAAACCCAAATAAGACAAAAAATTATAGTTTGTCATTTACTTATTGAGGAAAATGATCCAATAATGTACCTGTGAGAAACAACAGTATGTGAACCTTTCGTTTCAGTATCTGGTATGACCCCATTGTTCAGTATTAACTGCAGATAAACATTTCCATTAACTGTTGATCAGGTGCATATCGGCTATGAGAACTTTTAGCTCATTCATCACTACAGCACTTCTCCAACTTTGGGTTGTTGTTGGGTTTCCTCAAATGACCTGCTTGCTTCAGGTCATTTCAAAACTTTTCTGTTGGAAGTTGTTTTTCTTTAACTATTGTTTGGTAGAATGACTTGTGTGCTTTGGATCATTGCCCTTGCTGTATCACACATTCTCTTGATATTCATTTCACTAACATTTTCCTTTGGTGGTGCAGTGGTTAGCACAGTCATCTCACAGCTCTGAGATCCCTGGTTCAGTCCTGACCCTGGGCTTGGCCTATTTGCATGTCTTCTTCATGTCCGCACGGGTTTACTCCGGGAACTCCAGTTTCCTCCCACAAACATGTCCTACATAGACACGTGTTAGGTTAATGGGTGTTTCCAAAGTTCCCTTATTGTGTGAGTGTGTGTGCCCTACAATGAATTGAAGCCATGTTTTACCTTTTATAGTAGTCATATTTTGTCTCATCTGAACAGTGTTTTTCTAATAGCCGCTTGGTTGTTTTTGTTGAGCAGTGGCTTTTTCCTTGCAACCCTACCATGCACCTCACTGTTGTTCAGTGTTCTCCTAATCATGAACATTAACTTTAGCCAATGTGAGAGATGCTTTTAGTTTCTTAGAAGTTATCCTGGGTTTCTTTGTGACCTCAAGGACTATTACACACCTTGCTCTTGGAGTAAACTTTGTTGATAACCACTACTGGAGAAGGTAACAATGGTTTTGAAGTTCTCAGTTTGTACACAGTCTGGTGTACACTCCAAAGATTATTTTTGAACCTTGTTTCATCTTGATGAGCATCAACAGCTCTTTTTCTGAGGTCCTCTGAAACCTCCTTTGTAGGAAGTGTCATTGATATGCGAGTTTTGAAGATCAGACTTTGATAGATCTTCATTCTTTAAATGCAACAGGGTGCCCACACACCTGACTAGGGTTGGGTATCGAAATCCGGTTTCGATTCTGAACGCTTTCCAAATTCCAAGAACCAGGTACCTGCTAAAATAATAGAATTTCAGTTCCACTTATGGGTTCATACTGACGCATTTTATGCTTCAGATACAATTAGTGCAAAAATATGTCCATATTAAGGAGGCTAGGGCTGAAATGATTTCTAGAGAAACTGAAGTAATTTGATTACAAAAAAGCTTCGATTCAAATTCTTTGCATCAAAGTGTCGTTTAATCATAGTTGCAGTTTCATGTGGACAACATTTACTTAGTTTTTTTTTTTTTTTTTTTTACCTCATTAATAGACCTAAATTGCCCCATCCTAACTTTTTTTGGAATGTGCTGCAGGCCTGAAATGCAGGAATGGATGTGTATTAACAAATGAAATTAAGTTGAGCAGACAAAACCTGAAAAGAAAAGAAAAGAAAATCTTGAATGGAGTTATGTGTGGAAAGTTGATCTGTTGTAAAGGAGGCTGCATTTCCAACGTGGCAAAACATCTAAAGCACCAGCATGATATTGAACTTCAGCACTGAACTGTGTTGAGCTGTCTGCAAGCTCAAATGCTGCGTTAGCCAGGAGAGTCCTAATGCGACTTAATGTGAATGTCACTTAATGTGAACAAAGCTTAAAATAGATTAATGCCCTTAAACAATGACCTAAGAAAACAAAACTTCTCTCAATTGCTACTGGTCATAAGAAATCTCTATTGCTGAAATGACAAACATGCGGTATGAAGGGAAAGTAGTCAAGCTTTTTTCTTCCCATTTAAACCTATTGTAAGTAAGCTTAATGTAAAAATGAGTACTTCTCTAGTTATACCACAGGTTATTCATTTTAGCAGGAGACAGTACTTACAGAGGTGCTTGAAAGTTTGTGAACCCTTTAGAATGTTCTGTATTTCTGCATACATATGACCTAAAAGTAGATAAAGAGAACTCAGTTAAACCAGTGAGACAGACATATTATACTTAGCAATTTATTTATTGAGGAAAATGATCCAATATTACATGTTAGTGAGTGGCAAAAGTATGTGAACCTAAGGTGAAATTAAGGTTTTTAATAAATGGGATGACAATCAGGTGAGTGGGCACCCTGTTTTATTTAAAGAACAGGGATCTATCAAAGTCTGCTCTTCACAACAAATTTTGGAAGTGTATCATGGCATGAACAGAGGAGATTTCTGAGGCGCTCAGAAAAGAGCTCATCAGGCTGGAAAAGGTTACAAAACCATCTGTAAAGAGTTTGAACTCCACCAATCCACAGTCGGACAGATTGTGTACAAATGGAGGAAATTCAACATTTTACTCTCCCCAGGAGTGGTCAACCAACAAAGATCACTCCAAGAGAAAGGCGTGTTATAGTTGGCGAGGTCACAAATACCCCAAGGTAACTTCTAAGCAACTGAAGGCCTTTCTCACATTGGCTAATGTTAATGTTCATGAGTCCACCATCAGAAGAACACTGAACAACAATGGTGTGCATGGCAGGGTTGCAAGGAGAAAGCCACTGCTCTCCAAAAAGAACATTGTTTCTCGTCTGCAGTTTGCTAAAGATCACGTGGACAAGCCAGGAGGCTATTGGAAGAATGTTTTGTGGACGGATGAGACCAAAATAGAACTTTTTGGTTTAAAAGAAAGCGTTATGTTTGGAGAAAGGAAATCACTGCATTCCAGCATAAGAACCTTATCCCATCTGTGAAACATGGTGGTGGTAGAATCATGGTTTGGGCCTGTTTTGCTGCATCTGGGCCAGGACGGCTTGCCATCATTGATGGAACAATGAATTCTGAATTATATCAGAGAATTCTGAAGGAAAATGTCAGGACATCTGTCCATGAACTGAATCTCAAGAGAAGGTGTGTCATGCAGCAAGACAACGACCCTAAGCACACAAGTCGTTCTACCAAAGAATGGTTAAAGAAGAAAATCCCATGACTTTTAGGTCACATTTATGGAGAAATGCAGAAAATTGTAAATACCTCACGAACATTCAGGCACCACTCTACATCTCCTGCAGAAACCACATTGAAATACTGGTCGATTTTCAAGTGTAAGTAATAAAATATAGCACTGTCAAAATATTGATCGATTTTTCTCCTGTAGTTAAGCTGTTATGTTCCTAAATATAGATATAGCCTCCATAAAAGGTGAACGCTATAATTTTGCACTGAATTTCTTGGACGCATCATGCCATATGACTATAATACTGTTTATGAATGTGGTCCCTTTTGCCCTAGTTGATTTTATCCCATTGAAATAATTGTTTAATAATTGTTTCATTGTCTGATTTAGGGAAAATGGAAAGAGAGATTGTAATGTAATTTAATTTAATTTATATATTGTAATATCTCCATGATCCAAACCAGTAACATAAAATTTATGTTTATTTAGGCAGCACATGTTGCCAACAGGGGTGTGTATTGTCTACGATAATATCTTTATTGTTGTTTTAATGATATCTGAGCTGACAACTAAATTATTTCACCATCTGCAAACTAATCACCATGCAAAATATGAAGAAAAAAGCATAAAGATGAAATGTTTCAAAGAACAATGTAATCCATTGTACTTGGAATTTTTTCCAATTATAATGTAATTATAATGTAATGCATTATAAGTGGAAAAACACGTTTATCATGACATCTGATGCAGTTGCATTTATTGCATTGCAGTTATTCATCATGTTCCCATACGCTTTCAAAACTGCTTCTAATTTCTTTTAATTTCAGCAGACTAAAGATTATTTTAATTTAAATATTTATTCCCCAAAGTACACATTTGAAGTTGTCGTTCATCAGAAGAAAAAATTTGTTTTCACTTGGTTATTTGAATACATGATGAAACTATAATAGAGCATTTCATTTTAAATTTTACACCTGCTTCTAGTCATTTATTTTAATTGCAAAGAACTAAAGCTTTATTGTTGTTTAAAAACGTATTCACAAAAAGGTGTGTTATTTTGCATTGTTTACACTTCAGAAATATATTGTAAGAAAATCGAATTATGAGGATCTCCAGCAACTGAAGAACAGTGTAACTAGGTGCGCCATCTGTTTCCACCAAGGGGTGGGGGAGGCTTCGTAGTTGGCGGAGCTGCAACTGGCAAGTGTGATTATTAATCTTTTTAATGAACTTAACAGGCCTAATGTATTTGGGGTATAATTTAATATTTCCCATTAGTCTTAGGGTAATATCCTGAAGTGAGACTCACTGTGGCCCTGAATGCTTAACAGACTGCAGAGTTAAATTGTGGGGACACTTGTTGGAAAAGGACCTTTTGTGGTAGTAAATTGCTATAGGTGCATTTTGTGAAGATGTCCCTGGCATTGGGAGAGAATAGTTTCACTGCTGGACTTGGATGCATCTACCTCAGTAATGAATAGGAGAGAAGGATCGTGATGTGTGAACACAGGAGCTGTAGTGAACGTATTCTTAAGTGTTGATTTGATTTAAGGTCTGTTAAAGTCCGCCTTGAAAAGTCTGTGTTGCAGCAGCTGAGGGACTGGGGAAGTAAATCAAGATGTCGTTGTATGCTATGACACACTTTCCCAACATCTCACGCAGAATGTTGTTGAGGTGGAATTGAACAGATGCAAATCTTATTATAGACAAGTGGAGATCGAGCTTGATGAAGCCTGATGCTTCCCATAATTTCTCCTCAACCGCCAGGACCATGAGCAGCAGATAAGGAATTTTGTTTGATGATGGTTGTGACTATGATAGTGTATTTTTTTTTGTTGCATGCTTGTTCTGCAGGTGCCAAGTTACATTTGGCAGAGTGTGCCTGCTAGAGCCACAATACAAACACATGTCCTTTGACATGGGTTTAGACGTGAAGGCAGGAGGCCTGTGTGCTGCTGGGAAGTTCATCCTGGAGGGGACAAAACAGACCAGACGTGTGTGCTGGTGCCTGAACTTATGGCATACAAAGATTTAAGCATAGAAACAACTTTTGTTCAACTTTTCTTTCAATGGAAACTTCTGCATTGCTAAAGAAAGATAGAAGGGGCTGCTGGTTTGTGCCTGACTCTGCGCTTTAGCGTTAACCCCTATTTTTGCCTTTGTTAGCTTTGTCAAATTCTGCATATTCAGCTGGGCAATGCTGTTTTAATTTTCTTTTTAAATTTGTTTTTTTCAAACATTTTCAGAATTGTTTGTCCGTGGCTTATTTTCGCTCTGCAGGCATGGAAGTGCTTCCACCCTGACATGGCTGTATCGAAATCAGATCCCTACTGAGATCCCTCGTTAGTATCCCTACTCCCTCATTAGTATTGTGCTATATAGAGAGAGACTATTTAGTTGACTAAGTAGCACTCAAAACACAACTGAAATCTAACACTTCCTCTCTAATCATGAACATGTGTCCGGTCTCATAAACAAACCCTTGAGTGGCTGAGCCATGTTTAAAGCTGGGTGGTGGATTGGGTACAGAAATTTTGCAGAAGGAGATAGAGGAACATCTCAGGAGCAGCCATGGGACATGGTAATGATACCGGCCCCTGCTGTCTCCATAGTAAGCAAAGACAGCTGTCATGTTCACCCAGGTAGCAGAGATGGACATGAGGAGACGAGGTCATAGTCAAGTTTATTGACAAACCAGGTCAGACAACACAGACAAGTTCAGAGCATATCCAGTCTAATGTAACAGTCCAAGATCTGAAACGTGAGCAGTTTAGAGAATGAGCTACAGTATCTAATAGGTTAAGGCAGGAGCATGAGTTGAAAAAACGATAGCATGGTCATTAAAATAGCAACAATGTAAATGCTACACTACATTTACATGTGTGTCATTTAGTAGACACCCTTATCCAGAGCAACAGTTGTTACAATCCAAGCAATGGTGGGTTAAGGGGCCTTGCTCAGGGACCCAACAGTGGCATTTGGTGGGATTTGAACCCTGGACCTTCTGATCCATAGTCCAGTACCTTAACCACTAGCATACCCCAGTCCCCTAGAGTATGAGACTTTGTGAGTAGTGGAAGCGAGTGGTGTTCAAATCTCCTGATGGGTGATGGGGGAATCAGAAACAGCTGGGAGGAATCAGTAGACTGGTGAATGAGAGCACTGTAAAGAGGAGGCTTGGCTGTGTGTGTGCGTGTGATAAGAATGCTGGGAGATGATTTTGCTGGGGCTATTTTTAAATGTCAGTTTTATATAGTGGTGTTTACCCCAGCATAAAGCTAAAATGAAGCAGGAAACAAAAGAAAGCACTAGTTGTATATTATATGTATATGCCTACATGCCAGAATTCTTGTGTTAATTTGATTACAGCTGTCTTGTATAAAAATAGCCGATAGGAGAATGGGCCATTATGATACCTGCCTCAGCACACACACACAGACACACACAGACACACACAATTGCAGTTTGAACATACCACATTCAGAATGCATTCGTTTTAGTAATGGTGCATTGGTATGATGGTATATCATGTAACGGTTGTCTGATGTTGATTAGTAGTGCAGATATAGTTAAGATAATCATGTTGCACAGGTTTCTGATTTGTGGATGTGTTTATTTGATTGAGATCTGAGTAAAATGACTGACAGTCTAAGTTAACTTACCAAATAAAGTGTTAGAATACGATGTCATACAGGCATGTTTGGCCGTGTCTGGAAGTAGGTGGAAACGGTGTGTTGAAACTGGTTAAAACATTGGTTTGTGCTGAATATCTGTTTTTAATGTCAAGTGATTAAATATGTTGAGGAAGCTCATTATTCCAAAAGTGCCATTTTTCAGCAAGATAATGCTCGCCCACACACAGCAAGGGTTTCCCAGGGATGTCTCTGCCAAATTGCAATACTTTTTTTGCCTGCCCAGTCACCAGTTTCAGCATTTATGGGTTTTGTATGGGTTTTGTAATCACTTGCATACCTGATTTCCTATTTTTTTGCATTTTTTTTCACACTTAATTGCTTCGGAACATCAAACCAATTTAAATATTAGTCAAAGACAACACAAGTAAACACAAAATGATGTTTTTAAATGAAGGTGTTTATTATTAAGGGAGAAGAAAATCTAAATCTACATGGCCCTGTGTGAAAAAGTGATTGCCCCCTTGTTAAAACATAACTTAACTATGGTTTATCACACCTGAGTTCACTGTCTATAGCCACACCCAGACCTGATTATTGCCACACCTGTTCTCAATTAGGACATCATTTAAAAAGGACCTGCCTGACAAAGTATATTGAAAGATCCTTAAAAGCTACACATCATGCCGAGATCCAAATAAATTCAGGAACAATTGAGAAATAACTTAATTGAGATGTATCATTCTGGAAAGGGTTAAAAAGCCATTTCTAAAGCTTTGGGACTCCGGCGAACCACAATGAGAGCCATTTTCCACAAATGGCGAAGACATGGAACAGTGGTGAACCTTCCCAGGAGTGGCCGGCCAAGCAAAATTACCCCAAGAGCGCAGTAACGACTCATCCAAGAGGTCACAAAAGACCCCACAACAACATCCAAAGAACTGCAGGCCTCACTTGCCTCAGTTAAGGTCAGTGTTGATGCCTCCACCATAAGAAAGAGACTGAAAAATGGCCTGCATGGCAGAGTTCCAAGACCACTGCTGAATTTTTTCAGAACACATCTTGATGATCCCCAAGACTTTTGGGAAAACATTCTGTTGACTGACGAGATAAAAGTTGAACTCTTTGGAAGGTGTGTGTCCCATTACATCTGATGTAAAAGTAACACAGCATTTCAGAAAAAGAACGTTATACCAACAGTAAAATATGGTGGTAGTGTGATGGTCTGGGGCTGTTTTGCTGCTTCAGGACCTGGAAGACTTGCTGTGATAAATGGAACTATGAATTCTGCTGTCTACCAAAAAAATCCTGAAGGAGAATGTCCGGCCATCTGTTCGTGACCTCAAGCTGAAACAAACTTGGGTTCTGCAGCAGGACAATGATCCAAAACACACCAGCAAGTCCACCTCTGAATGGCTGAAGAAAAACAAAATGAAGACTTTGGAGTGGCCTAGTCAAAGTCCTGACCTGAATCCTATTGAGATGCTGTGGCATGACCTAAAAAGGCCGTTCATGCTCAAAAACCCTCCAATGTGGCTGAATTACAACAATTCTGCAAAGATGAGTGGCCAAAATTCCTCCACAACGCTGTAAAAGACTCATTGCAAGTTATCACAAACGCTTGGTTGCAGTTGTTGCTGCTAAGGGTGGCCCAACCAGTTATTAGGTTTAGAGGCAATCACTTTTTCACACAGTGCCATCTAGGTTTGGATTTTTTTCTCTCTTAATAATAAACACCTTCATTTAAAAACTGCTTACTTGTGTTGTCTTTGACTAATATTTAAATTGGTTTGATGTTCTGAAACACTTAAGTGTGACAAAACACTTAAGTGTGGAAATCAGGATGGGGGCAAACACTTTTTCACACCACTGTATCATGATTACATTCATACATATAAAGATTAATTTCATTCCAACAACTTCTTGGTCAGTGAGTGTAGGGTATTTGATTAATTGTGGTTACATGATGCCAGCTTTGTGTGATTCACAATTATATGTCTGATAGGTTACAAACGTTCAAATTGAACACACAGTTGGTGTGTGTGTGTGTGTGTGTGTGTGTGTGTGTGCTTGTGTGTATGCTAGTCTAGTAAGAAGTTGCAAGTGTTGCTAAGACTATGATGCCACACTTGCTCGACTGGTCATACTATTCTTGGAAGTAGGAAATAATAAGATATATTTTGTAAACTGCATTGCTGGGTTCTGTTAAAAGTGTAAATAAATGTTTAATATGTTGACTTCCCTACAGTACATTAGCGTACACTTTTAAAAACTGTTTGCATAATTATGATTGCCCGTAGAGTTGCTGAGATTGATCCATATTTAATATTAAGAGACAAACTTGGTGTCACATGTAATAAATCAGAGATTCACTTTCCAAATGAACACCCTACTTTGCCAGCAAACTTTTAATGAAAAACTGCACAAGGAGCGTGCATGCAGTTTGATGAGAGAACTTTCAGCCTTATTTAAATGCATGATGACCTGCATTGTTGGAACAAGAAGTCCCAGGGAGTTAAAAAAAAAATAATGCCTGCACATATCTAAGTAGAAATCTAGTTTGTCAACACTGTTTTGATGTAACTGCATTTTTCGTTGTGTTCAGTGTGTGGCATTTATATGCTTGAACAAGGTTAGACACTGGGATTCGATTGCCTGAGAAATTATTTGGAAAGAGAGAATGGAATATTCAGTGCAGAAATGTGAAGTGTCTTTTCCCAGTATAATTAGTTTGGCTAGAGTGTGTCTGCAATATAGAAAGTGTTATTTCTTTTGAAATGTATGTTATGCTGATTTTGAAGTTCTTTTGTGTGTGCGTATTTTTAATATTCTTGTGTAGCTGGGGAATTTTTTGGGCTGTTTCTTGCAGTTTCCTTAGTTAACAATGCTTTATTTGATGAGTAAGACATTGTGAACTGCAATATTTAAAGCATATCCAAGAACACTGGCGCAGAATAGAATTCATATCAGTGTGTTAAGGGTGTTGTCCATTGATGGGCAATTTACACCAATATTGTCCAACCATGCAGCTCCTCACTTTTACAGCCGTGTCTGCTTGACAGTAAATTACTGAAATTTACCAAAGTATGTAGACACCATTTTTTAATTAGTGGTCTCTGTTAGCCACCTCAACTTATAATAAATTCATATATACAGTGGTGCTTGAAAGCTTGCAAACCCTTTAGAAGTTTTTAATTTCTGCATAAATATGATCTATAACATAATCATATTTTCACACAAGTCCTAAAGGTAGATAAAGAGAACATAGTTAAACAAATGAGACAATGATATTATACTTGGTGATTTATTTATTGAGAAAAATGATCCAATATTACATATTAGTGAGTGACAAAAGTATGTGAACCTCTAGGATTAGCAGTTAATTTGAAGGTGAAATTAGAGTCAGGTGTTTTCAATCAGTGGGATGACAATCAGGTGTGAGTGGGCACCCTGTTTTATTTAAAGAACAGGGATCTATCAAAGTCTCTTCATAACACATGTTTGTGGAAGTGTAATATGACACAAACAAAGGAGATTTCTGAGGAGCTCAGAACAGGAGGTTGCTGATGCTCATCAGGCTGGAAAAGGTCCATCTCTAAAGAGTTTGGACTCCACCAATCCACAGTCAGACAGATTGTGTACAAATGGAGGAAATTCAAGACCATTGTTACCCTCCCCAGGAGTGGTCGACCAACAAAGATCACTCCAAGAGCAAGGCATGTAATAGTTGGCGAGGTCACAAAGGACCCCAGGGTAACTTCTAAGCAACTGAAGGCCTCTCTCACATTATCTAATGTTAATGTTCATGAGTCCACCATCAGAAGAACACTGAACAACAATGGTGTGCATGGCAGGGTTGCAAGGAGAAAGCCACTGCTCTCCAAAAAGAACATTTGTGCTCATCTGCAGTTTGCTAAAGATCACGTGGACAAGCCAGAAGGATATTGGAAGAATGTTTTGTGGACAGATGAGACCAAAATAGAAGTTTTTGGCTTAAAAGTAAAGCATTATGTTTGGAGAAAGGAACACACTGCATTCCAGCATAAGAACCTTATCCCATCTGTGAAACATGGTGGTGGTAGAATCATGGTTTGGGCCTGTTTTGCTGCATCTGGGCCAGGACGGTTTGCCATCATTGATGGAACAATGAATTCTGAATTATATCAGAATTCTAAATGAAAATGTCAGGACATCTGTCCATGAACTGAATCTCAAGAGAAGGTGGGTCATGCAGCAAGACGACGACCCTAAGCACACAAGTCGTTCTACCAAAGAATGGTTAAAGAAGAATAAAGTTAATGTTTGGGAATGGCCAAGTCAAAGTCCTGACCTTAATCCAATCAAAGTGTTGTCTAAGGACCTAAAGCGAGCAGATAATGTGAGGAAACCCACAAACATCCCAGAGTTGAAGCTGTTCTGTACGGAGGCACAATTTCTCCAGGCCGGTGTGCAGGACTGATCAACAGTTACAAGAAATGTTTAGTTGCAGTTCTTGCTGTACAGGGGGGTCACACCAGATACTGAAAGCAAAGGTTCACATACTTTTGCCACTCACTAATATGTAATATTGGATCATTTTCCTCAATAAATAAATGACCAAGTATAATATTTTTGTCTCATTTGTTTAACTGGGTTCTCTTTATTTAGTTTTAGGACTTGTGTCAAAATTGGATGATGTTTTAGTTCATATAAAATTATGAAGGGTTCACAAACTTTCAAGCACCACTGTATATGCATACTATTTCCGTAGATAAACAGTGGCAGTGGAATAGGTTGTACTGAACACCTCACTTTTTCCCTCCTTTAACAATGTGAATAAAGAAATGCTTGGCTAATTTTGATGGAGAGTTTGGCTGGATTGCACAGAGCCCAGACCTTAACTCCACCAGACACGTTTGGATTAACAGTGCCTGACTTCATAGGTATGATCCGTATTTAGTAAAACTTTTTAGAAGGGTGAAGGCTGTTGTAGCAGCAAAGGGAGTTAACAATTGTAGAATAATATCCCTGTTTTTCAAACCTGTCTATATTTAACATGTAACATTCAAGGTGCTTGGATGGTGCAGTGTTCTGATGCGCACGCACATACACAATTGACTATAGACCCCACCCCCCGAGTATTTCAGCAACTGCTGATCTACTGGGATTTTCATCTCTAGGGTTTAAAGAGAATGGTCCAAAAAAAGTAAATATCCAGTGAGAAGCAGTTCTGTGGGCAGAAATGAGTTGTTGATGCCAGAGGTCAGAAGAGAATGGCCAGACTGGCCAACATTAACTCAAATGAGAACTTATATCAAGATATACAGAAGAGTAGCTCAGAATGCACAACATGTTGAACCTTGAAGGAGATACAACAGATGCTTCCTACAGCAGCAGATGACCACACCGGGTGCCACTCCTGTCATCTAACAACAGGCAACTGAGGCTACAATTTGCATGGTCTCATCCGTCCACAAAACATTCTTCCAATAGCCTTCTGGCTTGTCCACCTTAACTTTAGCAAACTGCAGACGAGCAGCAATGTTATTTTTGGAGAGCAGTGGCTTTCTCCTTGCAACCCTGCCATGCACACCATTGTTATTCAGTGTTCCTCTGATGGTGGACTCATGAACATTAACATTAGCCAATGTGAGAGAGGCCTTCAGTTGCTTAGAAGTTATCCTGGGGTCCTTTGTGACCTCGCCAACTATTACACGACTTGCTCTTGGAGTGATCTTGGAGTGATCTTTGTTGGTTGACCACTCCACTTCCTTTGTTTGTGTCATGATCTACTTCCACAAACATATGTTATGAAGAGCAGAGTTTGATAGATCTCTGTCCTTTAAATAAAACAGGGGGCCCACTCACACCTGATTGTCATCCCATTGATTGAAAACACCTGATTCTAATTTCACCTTCAAATTAACTGCTAATCCTAGAGGTTCACATACTTTTGCCGCTCACTAATATGTGATATTGGATCATTTTCCTCAATAAACAAATGGCCAAGTATAATATTTTTGTCTCATTTGATTAACTGGGTTCTCTTTATCTACTTTTAGGACCTGTGTGAAAATCTGATGATGTTTTAGGTCATATTTATGCAGAAATATAGAAAATTCTAAAGAGTTCACAAACTTTCAAGCACCACTGTATTTGGGTGGTGGATCATTCTCAGCACTGCAGTGACACTGATGTGGTGGTGGTGTGTTAGTGTGTGTTGTTCTGATATGAATGGATCGTCTCCAGCAGCACTGCTGTGTCTGATCCACTCATACCAGCTGGACTGCAGTCTGTAATTGTTGAAGAACAAGGTGCTTCTATAGGGTAGCCTAAGTGAAACAATGGTCAATGGGTGTAGAAACAAGGAGGTGGTCATAATGGTGGCCTGATTGGTATATAACCACAAAGTGCTTGTATGCATGAGTGTCTTTCATTGTGGCCAAAATGAATTCAGTATTGTAGACGAATGATGTCCCTGGTGTCTGCCCTACCTCCATGTTGTGCTGTTCTTTGTACAGTGTTTACAAGACAGCCACAAGTATTTAAACAAGCTTTTGTAGGAGCATTATGGTAATTGGTTCAGCAACATGCGCACACCCACATGCGCCCACACACCCACGCACTCCATCAATCTAACACTAACACTGTCTAATTGTTTGTTTGTTTTTTTATTCATTTAACTTCACACCAACACTACTCAGACTCACTCACACTGGGGGGAATATAGAGTGATTGGTTAGGGTAGTGAATGCTTTGGGTTTTGTAAGCCCACACAGACAGAGGGAGGACATGGAAGTTCCACATAGGTGGAGTCCTCAGTTGGGATCTCTGGAGCCGGGCAGTAACGGCATTAATGGCTTGCCTTGTACTGCTATCAATTCACAATTCATAATGGAACTACACAAACAGGTCTCTGAACAGTAACGTATGTAATAGAATACTAATAGAATGCATCCATTTTTTTTTACAGCTCTGCGTTGTCGGTCACAAACAAATAATAAAGGAAGGCTTTATTTATATTGTTTAGAAATGGAATCAGATCTTTCTCATCTACCTTTCTCATGGACTTGGAGTTATATGTTAGTTTGTCAGGACTGCAGAGAGAAAGAAGGAAAGAAAGCACAAAGGCAGGCTGTGTGGTAGCAAGTGGTTGCCATGGCAACAGGAACCAGAGCTCGGACAAGGCCTTGAAGAGAAATGACATTATGTTTTCCCCTGCAGGAAGAGAAGTGGAATAGTATCGAAGTCTATCTGGAGAGAATCGAATGCAAATGCAGTGCTGGCTGCGGTGATCGGCCTCATGTGAAATCATCTGTCTTTGGAGTCTCTGTCGACCTGCAGGCTTTAAATATTCTTATTACAGTCGCCTTAAATTCCCCTAGCTGAATTTTGGGATTGGATTAAAAAATGATAATATTTGCAAAGCTCATGTCAGCGAGGTAGGAAACAAATGTTTTCTGCCCTTTGATAATGAAAAAAAATAGGTGAACAAGCATCGAAATGGAACGAACTCAGGAGGGGTGCACATTTTGCCTACAGATGCAGTTCTTTGCATCTGCCGTGTCTATCCTTCGTGATGCTTGCATCTCTTGAGCCTCCTCCTAAATACACACATGAAGATTCTGCAGCATTTAAATGGCACAAGCTTAGGAAAGAAAGTCATCCAGGATAACTGCAAAAAAAAAAGGATTGCTGTATTGGCGAGACAGCCTGGAATCGTCATAGTGCACGTTCCTCATACACATTCTGTGAACTTTGCTAGTTCACCACAGGGATGAGAAATGCAATTCTCGTTTTGGGTGAACGGTGAGGATCTGAGGGTGACGAACTTTTCTCAGAGAAGAGCACATCCCTGGCTCACATCTGTATGCACCTTCACGTGGACCTGCCGAGGGTCGTTCGCAGGACAAGCAAACACTTGTGCAAATGCCCTGTTGCATTAACAGTCTGTGGCAGCACTGTATGGCTCCCCACGAGCTCTTACCTGCTGGGAATTCTTCTGGCAAATAGAAGAAAACAAGTAGATTGATTACTGCTTCTACAATCAGGGAAAAAGAAAATGGAAAAGGACAGAGATAGGTATTTAGCTTATTTGTTAAAGTGTAGTTAGGTTGATGCAATTGTGTTATTTGATTTTATTTAGAAGTCCATTTTGGACAATCCAGAGACATTCCCATTCAATCACACCATTTACTGTGAAAATATTGACTAAGGAAGTCACAAATCGGTTACCAGTTGTCACAAAATATGGACAAATCGTTGGACAAAATATGGAACTTTTGTGTTGTGACAATCTATAAAGCATAATGGATTATGTATATTAGGGCAGTTAAATATGCACTGATAAAATGTCATCAAAGAATTGGAGCAGGTTTGTGATTGATTCCTTTGAAAAATTGTTGAGATTTAAAGTGAAAATGTATTTTTAATATGCAGATATGGCAGTATTTTAAGGTGGTCACAACAATCTAAGTGGTATTAGAATTTCCAGTTTTGTGTTTATTAATAGTGAATGTACAGCGAAATAGTGATGCTTGTAGTAGTGAAAAAGCTAGAGAAGGATTTATACTACAGCAGGAAAATGACCCAAAGCATATCTACTTGAAGACCAATGAAGACCAAGGAGTGCTGATTGTCATGGAGTTTCCTGATCTAAATCCCATCAAACTTTTATGGGGGCACTTGAATACAGAGGAAGCCAAACATTCAGTAACATCAAAATATGCTCCTTGGAATATTGTGAAATCATGCTGGGAAATCATGGATCATCAAATTTTGGACATACTACTGGGGTACATGGCAGCTTGAGTGCAAAGCAAAATCAGAACATAACAAATATTAATAATTTCTGAAATTGATCAAAGTATGTATTGCAGAGATTCCAGTTTTCTCAATTGTTAGTCTGATTATATGATACATATAAGGGGAAACTCTGGAGCCTAACCTGGAATTTACAGGACACAGAAGATGTACACACTCTACAGCACACCACTCCATGGCATGGTTCCACCTGACCTTCAACTTGTAAGCTTCATCTGGGATTTGAATCCAGGCCCTGAGGAACTGCCCTTTCTAGCGGTTGGCTCTACCTACTGAGCCACTAGAGCTGATGATTTTGTGATAGAAGCATAAAATGCCGAACATAGACAGGTGCAAGATCAGAGAACCCAGAACAGGAGCAACAGAAAGCAGAAACAGGAACACGCAAACCATAACAAAGGCAACAGGAAGAGCAGGAAACAAGAGCCAGCTGACAAGGAGACATTAGATGAGACCCTACGAGGATGAGAACAGAAAAGATGGTTTTCTTGTTATTAAGCAGCCTGCTCTGCTATATATTTTGATTGTTGTTATTTATTAATTATTACTTTAAGTAAATGATTAGTATGTATTTATTATGAAAAAGAGGAAAACTGGAAATGTACCAGTTAGCTTTTGGAATCACAGGCTGTTATTCAGCTGTGGAAAGAGAAAAGGATCAGAATGGAGCTATGTAGGATGATGTATCTGCTAGGGTATCTTTACTTGGCCCCCCTGCTCCCCAAAAGTGCAGCTCCAGTATGCCAAGAAAGAAAAAGAGGACAGAAAAACTCAGCAGGGAACCAGCAGGGAACACCTGGGCAAAAATAGTAGTGGGCCAGAACAGTGGGGGAGTACAAATGAGTTTTAGGAGGGGAGACAAGCACAGAGGGCACACAGGACATACAGAACATGGAGACAAAAGTTTTGTTCCCAGAGAGTAGCTGGGGGCTCAAAGGTCATGGGTCAGTGCTCCAAACAGGAGTCCTGTGGCCATACTGCTGGCCAGTCTGCTGGCTTTTTGGTCTGGTCACAGGCATGGCAGTCTTGGTGGCTGCACACAAGGAGGCAGGAGGCAAAGGTGGTGATGTAGGGGGTGCAGGAGCCACAGACAGGAGACAGCCACAGGAGAGGGGCCACAGAGGGCCACAGTCAAAGCAGGGGCTGCAGAGGTTGCAAGCAATGAAGTAGGGGCTGCAGGGACCTCAGGGGCTGCAGAGAAGGCAGGTATTGAAGCAGGTGCTACTGGGGTGGGGTCGGGAATGCTGGGGCTCGTAGCAGTGATGTCAAGAAAGATGGGGCCCTCTGGAGTGACAGATAAATATCAGAGGGCGGCCGGTGTGACATCAGGATAGAAGAGGCTGCCAAACCTGTACCCTAAGGGGACTCGGACGATGAACCTCGAACTTCAGGGGACTCTGGGGATGAACCAAGAACCGCATAGTCTTCGCACACCCCTCCCCACGTATCCAGTGACTGCAAGACCCTGGGTGATCGACGTGGAAACCTTACAGAGGATTTCCAGAAAGCCCTGTATAGACTTTGCAGGATCTGACCCTCTAGCTAGTAGGATCTCCGTCTCCACCGTCACAATGGCTGTGAACATAACTCCAAGCACCCCTGAAGATTCTCCTGTGCTTTAGCTATCGGCCATGAATGATGGCGCCGATGAGGAGCTGGAGGGTGCTAGTGCCGGCATGGAGCTGGTGGGACCGAACTTAGCGTAACTGCCAAGGGGCAGAAATCTCTGGGACTGAGTTAGGATGGTACAAGGTTAGGAAAGGCTGATACTTCCAAGGTCAGAGTTGCCAAAACATGTCTTACCCGCCATCATTTAAAGATGCTTTTTCTTTGACATGATAATTCCCCTTACAGCCACCTCATGGTCAGGAAGATAATGCAGACAATAATGACTCAGCCATGTCAGTCGCATTCTTAATGGAGAGGAAAAAAAGAATGAACAGTGAGGTTCTTTGTGTCCTTAGATTCCCTCTAAGGGATTGATTGATTTTTGGATCAAGTAGTAAAGTTCAGTGCCACATCTGAGGCAGCCCATTTAAAAAACGAGGCACAATGTAACAGCAGGTGTCCAAGATGTATCTGTTAGCTGCGAGTTGGACACTTGCTGTAGTGACACTCAAGCTTTGGTGTGATGAGAGTGACCCTATTTAAAACCAGACACACACTGTCCTCGGCGTCACTTAAAAATCACTTATCTCCATCTGCGCCCCTCAAAAGTTATTATCATTTAAGATGGGGTCTGCTATCTCATTATTACTGTATCCTGGTCCTCTGCTCTCTCAAAAGGATGCCAATGTGCTTTTATACATTTCTAGGCCTTGAGTGCAGCAGTGGACAAAAGAAATGCTGTATAGAATTCTTATCCACCATCCTTCTAAGGGATTCCTATTCTAAAGCCCAGCTAATGAGATGGAACAGGTACGGCACTCGGCCGATGCCATTGGAAACTGAGATACCGCAAAGTATAGTGTATGGGTTAATGGATTTTCTTTACTGTAGCGGTGTTGCTCTTAGGTCATTCATATGGAACAGGCTTTATCTGAAATGTGCAGCATTTTTCTCATGGCATGGACACTAGTTGTGTTGGTGTGCTATAAAACAACAAAAGAAAAAAAAACATGCCTTTAGGAAGCATTATGTTTGAGAGTTCCTGTCCACAATACATTGATCCTTATTGTTTTATGGCTTAAGTTATGCGAGGTTCATATGGACAATGCTTGTTATAAATTGGAGTGCTCTAATATGACTGATTTTAGATGAACTGTTATACCTTAAAATCTACACATTGGGTATATAAGGAAACCGAATGGTTTAAACATTGAAATCTTCACCAGGGTTGCAACACACCTTGAACACATCCCTGGCTAGTGTAATAGTGTATAATCACATCACAACTGAAGCAAATAAACATTCCTCCTCCTTTTCTGAAACATGAGGTGATTAGCTGATTGTTCAAATGTATATGCATGCTGTTTGTGCTGTCACTCTGTATGTACAGTGGGCCAAAAAAGTATTTAGTCAGCCACTGATTGTGCAAGTTCTCCTACTTAGAAAGATGAGAGAGGTCTGTAATTTTCATCATAGGTACACTTCAACCATGAGAGACAAAATGACAAAAAAAATCCAGGAAATCGCATTGTAGGATTTTTAAAGGATTTAATTGTAAATCATGGTGGAAAATAAGTATTTGGTCACCCACAAACAAGCAAGATTTTGGGCTCTCACAGACTTGTAACTTCTTCTTTAAGAAGCTCTTCTGTCCTCCACTCGTTACCTGTATTAATGGCACCTGTTTGACCTCGTTATCTGTTTAAAAGACACCTGTCCACGGCCTCAAACAGTCAGACTCCAAACTCAAGCATGGCCAAAACCAAAGAGCTGTCAAAGGACACCAGGAAGAAAATTGTAGACCTGCACCAGGCTGGGAAGAGTGAATCTACAATAGGCAAGCAGGTTGGTGTGAATAAATCAACTGTTGGAGCAGTTTTAAGAAAATGGAAGGCATACAAGACCATTGATAATCTCCCTCGATCTGGGGCCCCACGCAAGATCTCATTCCGTGGGGTCAAAATGATCATGAGAACGGTGAGCAAAAATCCCAGAACTACACGGAGGGACCTGATGAATGACCTGCAGAGAGCTGGGACCAAAGTAAAAAGGCTACCATCAGTAGCACACTATGCCGAGAGGGACTCAGATCCTGCAGTGCCAGGCGTGCCCCCCTGCTTAAGCCAGTACATGTCCAGGCTCGACCAATTGGTCGACCATTCCTGGGGAGGGTAACAATGGTCTTGAACTTTCTCCATTTGTACACAGTCTGTCTGACTGTGGATTGGTGGAGTCCAAATTCTGTAGAGATGGTTTTGTAACCTTTTCCAACTTGATGAGCATCAACATCTCTTTTTCTGAGGTCCTGGATTCTCTTTAATCTACATTTAGAACTTGTGTGTAAATCCGATGCTGTTTTAGGTCATATTTATGCAGAGAAATAGAAAATTCTAAAGGGTTCACAAACTTTCAAGCTCCATTGTACTACATCCTGCTCTGCAAGCTTGGAAAGTGGCTTGCTTTTCTGGGGTAAAAAAAAAGCTCTGCCATTGCTGTTTTCTTTTTTGAAGGGCATGGTCTGGGCAACTTGGGGTCCACACTCTCTTCTGAAGGATTTGTCTCCATATTCTCTCTAGCTTTGCACAATAGTTTTCATATACATTATGAAAACTTATTTATGATATTTGAGTTTTTATTTCTTCACATTAACAAATTATTACACAATCTGCTGCTAGATGCCGCATGTGTAACACTACAGCATGCCTGAACTGTTGGTCTATAACTGCGACTGGCTCTATGCAGATGACTGCATCTCAGTAGCACCGGTTGATGAACTGCTCAGTAAACTTTTTTTACAGTAAAATCTTAATGTATTCAGTTACCAGCTTGTATCGTATCAAAACCCCTGTTTCAAAAAAAAGAAAATGTACATACTTTGCAGTTATAGAGCCAGCAGAGAGTCTGAGACTTTTATACACTATGCCCCTCAGCACTTGGCAGCCTCGTTCTATATTTTTTCAATAATATCATCTATCCGTTTATCTGTCTACATGCGCGTACAGTACTGAGCAAAAGTCTTAGGCCACCTCTAGATAAGTTGGTTGTTTTAGCAATGGTATAATGACCATATGTAATTATTTCTAAGTTTCTTTAGTAATATTCAAACTGAAAATAATGTACGTATATGTACACAGTGTACACACAAGGACAGTTTGTGGAGTGCACATAACAGGCTCAACAGAGATGAACAAGCTCTGAACCATGGATATCCATAGGTCTAAGCTTCTACCAAACTCGGAAAGAGTGAAGCGAATTCCAAACTCTATCGCAACTTTTATTACAAGGGATTTGCGTCCGTATTCAGTCACTCTTAGAACCAGGGCTTTCATGCTATGCAGCGCACTTTTGAGCCGTGATACAGTGAAGATCTTTCATGCTAACCATATTCTAGAAGACTTTGAAAAGATTCCGAAAAGACTTTTAAAAGACTAAAGTCTGACATCCTCTCATATGTAAAAACTAGTCACAAAGTTTTCAGTCACAGACTGTGATTTTGGGAAGACTGGGACCTTTTTGCTATTTGCTATTCACTATTTGCAAGACGCCCATTAGATACCTCTTGAGATTATTTCAAAACTTTTACCTAAAATAGTAGTATGACTTGGGCTGTGATAACAAATCGATTCAGTAATATATCGTGATATTTAATTTCGTCATAGACTACATCTATTTTCAGCTCAAAATATAAATTTTGAAGGAAGAAAAAACAGTTTTAATTGGGGTGTAAACTACAATCTGTGCTCCTGTAGATTTCGCAGTAAAGTGTTTTGACTGTGTTTTGTTCGCTGAATTATCAATGTGATGTGTATTCATATGAGTCAGATTGTACACCATTGTAATTCAGCTATTTTTGTGTTTTGCGTGAACTATGTGGAATGTTGCAATATATCACAATGTGCATCATATCACAATGTATCTTGATATAATCGTACCGTGATGCGAATGGTATCATATCATGAAGTCCATTCTAATGTCTGCCCCTAAATATGAATCATAGTAATAATAAAAGTTAGTAAGTTAGCGACACAGTCTATGAAATAAAGTGCTTCTTAAGTGCTGTAATTTTATCTTAAGATCAGATGAAAACACCACATTTCATTATTTTATGTACAGTATTACATTTCTGTTAGATCTACACCAACTGAACTGTAAAAATCACCTTTACCTGTACCATCCAGACACACATGGAATTTCCCGTACTCGTGCTGGAGGGACTTATTGCTTGTCGGCAGTGTTCACATCACTATTTGCATGAGCCTAGACTTGAGACTTATTGAACACGGCTGATTTTATCGGAACGTCAAGACGAGAAAAACACTGACTTAAGACAGCTATCCTGACCACCTTACACCAAATGATTGGGTTAAACCGAGCACGACCAAACTCTAGGAACTCTATCTCATGATTTAAAGTCATTTGGTGTAAGGTACTGACACCGCGATCCCCAAAAGCTACAATATGACCAAACGAGTAATGTAATGTCAAAAAAATGAAATCCCCTATAGAAAAAAAGATGCATAGATGAAGATCAAGATGCATTGATAATTGATTAATAATCAAATCACAGCCCTCTGATTCGCAATTGAATCGAATTGTGAGGTGACCATAGATTCCCACCCAAGTACACAATATGTACCCAAAATTTGGGGGGACGATGACAATAAGTGCTAAAACACGAGTAAAAAGCGAGTGGGCTTTTGTCTGACGAGAAAATTCGTTGCTTTCATGAAAGGTAGTTATTGAGCTCCCAATAGGTTATTCATGTTTTAACCCAACTTCAGGTGAAACAGAACTTCAGTAAGTTAAAATTATGCAGCGATATTATATAGGGATGGAATTATTATGAAAAACCAATATTACCCAAATATCCTGCTATGCTAAATTCTGTACTGCATCATTTATTTTAATTGTTAATTTGCTGTATCATTCAACTGATAAAGACTTGGTTTAAAGCAAGATCTAGCTCTGCTAAAATTTAAGTTGTAAATCTGTACTCTCTTTCGCTCAACTCATTTTCACCCTGCACGAGGCACTCGCTCTGTCTCTTTCTGTCAGACACAAACACAGTAATTGAATGAGAAACTGACGTTTGACAGTGCAGTATATTTCCTGTCGTATTTATGACACAAGCAGTTATTTCTGAATAGAGAAGGGAACTGAGAAGCATGCAGGAACTGTGAGAGGCTGTGAGAAATGAAAGCATTTGACTCTTATGGTGTTGCAGTTCTTGTTACTCCACTTGACTCCCCACACACAGTGGGGCAAAAAAGTATTTAGTCAGCCACTGATTGTGCAAGTTCTCCTACTTAGAAAGATGAGAGAGGTCTGTAATTTTCATCATAGGTACACTTCAACTATGAGAGACAAAATGAGGAAAATCCAGGAAATCACATTGTAGGATTTTTAAAGAATTTAATTGTGAATTATGGTGGAAAATAAGTATTTGGTTAATAACAAAAGTTCAACTCGTTACTTTGTAACATAACCTTTGTTGGCAATGACAGATATCAAACGTTTCCTGTAAGTCTTCACCAGGTTTGCACAAACTGTAGCTGGTATTTTGGCCCATTCGTCCATGCAGATCTCCTCTAGAGCAGTGATGTTTTGGGGCTGTCACTGGGCAACATGGACTTTCAACTCTCTCCACAAATTTCTATGGGCTTGAGGTCTGGAGACTGGCTAGGTCACTTCAGGATCTTGAAACGCTTTTTACGGAGCCACTTCTTCGTTGCCCGAGCGGTGTGTTTGGGGTCACTGTCATGCTGGAAGACCCAGCCACGTTCCATCTTTAATGTTCTCACTGATGGAAAGAGGTTTTGGCTTAAAATCTCACGATACATGGTCCTTGGTGTCCTTCGACAGCTCTTTGGTCTTGGCCATGGTTGAGTTTGGAGTCTGACTGTTTGAGGCTGTGGACAGGTGTCTTTTATACAGATAACGAGGTCAAACAGGTGCCATTAATACAGGTAACAAGTGGAGGACAAAAGAGCTTCTTAAACAAGAAGTTACAGGTCTGTTAGAGCCCGAAATCTTGCTTGTTTGTGGGTGACCAAATACTTATTTTCCACCATGATTTACACTTAAATTCTTTTTAAAATCCTACAGTGTGATTTCCTGGATGTTTTTTCTCATTTTGTCTCTCATAGTTGAAGTGTACCTATGATGAAAATTACAGACCTCTCTCATCTTTCTAAGTAGGAGAACTTGCACAATCAATGGCTGACTAAATACTATTTTGCCCCCTCTGTACGCACCTGTTGTTTTGAGTTGTGTGCAGTGGATGGCTGAAGTAGACTTCTTGAAGTGTTTCAAATTTTGCAGGGATTTTTGATAGTGATTTAGATTTGCTGATTCATGGCATGCCTGTGGTGTCAGGTGTCTGTGGTGACCTGCTCCCCTGATAAAGTTGTTTGTGTGCCTGATTGTGCTCCGTCATGGTTAAATGAGTGTCTGATTACCTGTCTGGACTCTGGAAGCATGGCCATATTATCACGGTGTTACGCAAACTGACCATGACTGTGACTTACATGCATTGCTCATTCCAAATAAGCCTGTTGCGTCTTCTCATCTCTAACTCATAAGCATGGGCTTGATACGAGTTTCTTGTGAAGTTAAGTAAGCACACAACCCCTCAAAAATAACCTACACAATAATCCAGTTAGGCCTAACACATGCTGATAAATTACTCTGATCAACTCTAAAAATGAATGTTAATTAAAAGTGTAAATCTCTGCACACTTTCTGGTGATGTCGCCCTGCAAAGTCACACACAAATTCTGAGTCCTGTTGTATAAGCCAGTCTGTCTCCCACTGCATCTTCAGAACCAGAATTCACACATTTTTTTGGTACTCAACAGACATGCACACATACACACACGATCTGTGGTTTGGCCACTGTCCAGGTCCTTATCGGGATCCTGCATGCGTCTCCGCACGATGCCCACTCTTGCTGTTGCTGCACACAGAGAGGACATGTTGTCATTTGTCTTTCTTCTTCTCCAGTTTTAATGTTACATATTTAATTGTGTATGTCTAGGTAGGTTTTCATTCAGGTAAGCACTCGCTGTGTCTTCATCCCTCTATTCAGCTCTGTTGGCCTATATCAGCTGCTGATTACTGATTAGAGTGTGTTGCTTTCCTGCCCAGTGAGTTCATTTCTCAGTTTTATGATGGGATGTTATTTTTGTTACGTTAGTACATGGTTGGCTTGCCTGGCTGTGGTGGTGGTGAAAGAGCAATATGCTAATATTCTAGCATGAGGAGCTGAGTTAAATAAAGCATGTG
Source organism: Ancistrus triradiatus (assembly GCA_025084515.1). NCBI lineage: Eukaryota > Metazoa > Chordata > Actinopteri > Siluriformes > Loricariidae > Ancistrus > Ancistrus triradiatus. Next base: position 30,236 of record JAJAGP010000094.1, read on the forward strand.
GTGCTTATGGATAAAACTGAGAAAAAGTTGAAGTGATAGGCAAGTGATAGACATTAATAAAGGAATAATTATGTGTGCAGCTCTGTTGGGCCTTGCAATGTGATGGTAGAGTGGTACAATTATGGAATGTTGCATTGGACTGCCACCCTGTCCAGGATGTCCCTCTGCCAGTGCCCATTCAGTTCGGGGTTAGGCCCCAGACACTCCCCACGACTGTGACAGGAATACGTGGGAGTAAAAAAGGTGCTTTGCTTTTGCCTTTGCCTTAGTTGTAAGTCGTTTTTCCTCATATTTTGTTCAAATTATTTGGAGAACATTAAATCACGAGAAAATCGAAGCGTGAATCATGACCTGAGTGTACCATATACCTATACACCTCATCTTTTATCATTAAACCCCTGAACTTTAAATCGGAGGGAAACTGAAGTTGAGAACATTAACAAAGTACAAACTATTGGGTAATGAATGTGCTGTCTGAAAACTTGAAAGCAAATTCAGGAGGCCTCTGCCTAAGATGCATTAGTGCAGCACATTATAATGGTGGTAGGTGGAATAAATATCTGCTGGCACAGCTCTATTAGACGTGGCACATTCAAATACCTATTTATTTAAAGGCACAATAGCAATAATATAATCCACAGGGTTGGTGGGCTGCATTTTAAGTGTTTTGTGTATTTTAGCATCTTCGACTTTGTTTGACCTATTTTTCTCTTCAAGGTTCAGTTTCTCTTCAACGACAGCAAGCATTCAGTGACCCAAAGTGGCTGGGGTGAGGCATGTGTGAGGTCCATGTTCGGCAACAGCATACCCTGTGATAGGAAACGGGGCGTGTGAAATGAATGCCCTTGAATGTCAGACTCGAGCAGAAGCTGAAAACCCTGCTTAGCTGTGCTGTGATTTGAAATTGTGTGCTCGCATGGAGCTCTTTGTAACCTTTCTCTGTTACCCTTTGGTGTTTTTTTTTTTCTTTTCAGCAGCACAGCACTGCAAACGTGCATTAGATGGCCATGGCCTTTGCATTAGTATCTCTCACTGTTATTTACTTAAGCTTGGGGCCCAGCCAAAAGAGTATCACCAATTTACATTTGATTAGTGATGGTGTCAAAAGGCTAACTATTGATTTTCATCTCCGCTAGTGCTTTTTCACAAGAAATATTGTTGGAGTATCTAGTTTTGAAATGAGACTGTATATTTTAAACTGTTAAAATAGTTTTCCTTTGTTCCCCTGACAATTATATGACATGCAACACCTAGGGTTAGGGTTAGTAGACCATCAGTTCATATAACATTGCATTCTGTAAGGTTTTGTAATAATTAGGAAAACATCATGACAGCTCCAATGGCTCAGGGAGTAAGGGTAAGCTCTGGGACATGGCCTGTTGTTCCTCAAGTCAAGTCAAGTCGAATTTATATATGCACTGTTTACAAGGCATTGTCTCAAAGCAACTTTAGAAACATCTAGGCCGAAAAGCTATAATTGAGTAAGCCTAGGGTGACAATAGCAAGGCAAATCTCCCTAAATGTGATGAGGAAGAAAAGGGACCCAACCTCCTTTGGACGCCTTGATGTTATATGTAAGAATTAAAAGTTACCTAATTAATACGTTTCTATTATTGTTATATAAATATAATTCAATATTTTGAAGAGCACAATAAAGTAGAGAGTACAAAGTGATAGAATATACAGTAAAATTATAAATAAAATTATAAATAAAATAACAAATATAATAATGTAGATATTATGAGTGATTATCGTGTTGTTTAGTCCAGTAAACAGTGTCATCGCAGATTCTCGTGCCCTCAGTGGGAATGTTTTGTATGCATGGCATAAGGGGAGGGGGAGTTATTGCCCCCTGACCTGGTCTGAGTGACGGTATGAGGACTAGAACTGATGATAGCAAAACAGCTTGATTGGAGCCAGAACTGGTGCCAAAAGAACATCTTATTCTGAGGACTAGAACTGGTAGAAGAACATCTCAGAGAGAAAACAGAATATGTGGTTAGTGATGTTGTGAATGCAGAGGCTATTAACAGAACACATTTGTACCAAGTGTAGAGTTAGACACACAAACTATAACGGCATAGCTAGAAAGAGTAGATTCAACAGGTAACACAGCCAAGAGGGGTCACAAGAAACATCAGCAACCAACAAACCTGAGTGATCGCAAATGAGAGGCAAGATGACAACAACCTAACATTCCAGATCATCACAAAATGCTGTTGCTGTTGACTGTTAGTTCCTGAGGGCCTGGTTATAAATTCTTTGTGAGGCTTCCAATGTGAAGGTTGTGTGGTGCGTTTATGAAATCCTGCCCAGGGGGTACCTCTGCATGCACCTACTGGCTTAGGCTCCAGACCCTCCCTGTGCCCCTGACCAAGATAAGTGGGGGTGAAGTGGGATACGTAAGAGATCATTCACTCAGGTGTGGTGACACGGTAGTGCAGTAGTTAGTGCTCCAGCAACCCAGCTACGAGACCCGGTCGATGCCTGTGTGGAGTTTGCATGTTCTTCCCATGTCTGTGGGGGTTTCTCCTTGGTATGGTTTCTTTCCACATTCCAAAGACATGTTACGTCACCTGGCATCTCTAAAGCATGATTGTGTGTCTGTACATGTGCCCTGTGTTCAACTGACTCCCTTTTCGTGTTTGGTTCCCGCCTTGCACCCTGCTGTGCTGTTGCTTAGAACTTCACAGTAACAGCACATATGGTTGACTAGCTTAAGCAGAGAAGAATTTGACATACAGTGGTGCTTGAAAGTTTGTGAACCCTTAAGAATTTTCTATATATCTGCATAAATATGACATCTGGGATGTTGGTGGGCTTCCTCACATTGCCTGCTCGCGTCATGTCTTTCCACAACATTTCGACTGGATTAAATGTCAGGACTTTGACTTGGCCATTCCAAAACATTAACTTTATTCTTCTTTAACCATTGTTTGGTAGAACGACTTGTGTGCTTAGGGTCATTGTCTTGCTGCATGACCCACCTTCTCTTGAGATTGAATTCATGGACAGATGTCCTGACATTTTCCTTTAGAATTCTCTGATATAATTGAGAATTCATTGTTCCATCAATGATGGCAAGCCGTCCTGGTCCAGATGCAGCAAAACAGGCCCAAACCATGATACTACCACCACCATGTTTCACAGATGGTATAAGGTTCTTATGCTGGAATGCAGTGTTTTCCTTTCTCCAAACATAATGCTTTCCTTTTGGATCAAACAGTTCTATTTTGGTCTCATCCGTCTACAAAACATTCTTCCAATAGCCTTCTGACTGTCTATGTGATGTTTAGCAAACTGCAGATGGGCAGCAATGTTCTTTTTGGAAAGAAGTGGGTTTCTCCTTGCAACCCTGCCATGCTCGCCATTGTTGTTCAGTGTTCTTCTGATGGTGGACACATGAACATTAACATTAGCCAATGTGAGAGAGGCCTTGAGTTGCTTAGAAGTTACCCTTGGTCCTTTGTGACCTCGCCAACTATTACACACCTTGCTCTTGGCATGATCTTTGTTGGTCGACCACTCCTGGGGAGGGTAACAATGGTCTTGAAATTCCTCCATTTGTACACAATCTGTCTGACTGTGGATTGGTGGAGTCCAAACTCTTTAGAGATGGTTTTGCAACCTTTTCCATCCTGATCAGCATCAGCAACTCTTTTTCTGAGGTCCTCAGAAATCTCCTTTGTTTGTGCCATGAGACAATTCCACAAACGTGTTGTGAAGAGCAGACTTTGATAGATCCCTTTGATAAAACACCTGATTCTATGTTCACCTTCACATTAACTGCTGATCCTAGAGGTTCACATACTTTTGCCACTCACTTCTGTAATATTGGATCATTTTTTTGAATAAATAAATGACCAAGTATAATATTTTTGTCTCATTTGTTTAACTGGGTTCTCTTTAACTACTTTTAGGACTTGTGTGAAAATCTGATAATGTTTTAGGTCATATTTATGCAGAAATATAGAAAATTCTAAAGGGTTCACAAACTTTCAAGCACCACTATACAGGTGTGCGCCATTAATGGCTGTGCAATATAACAGTATATATCACCTGACAATAAAAAATGTCTATCGTTTAATATTAGGCGGTATCTTCTGTTTTGTTGTGTACATGCTGTATGGTAATCTTTTTGTTATTTGTATGAGGCATCGTTAAGGCAACACAAAGAAACTGTTGGAGAGTGAATGCAACGCGGATTAGTTCCCAGAATTCAGAATTCGTTTGTAGCTTAAACACAGCTCAGAGGCTTGTGGGTTTGTTTATAATGAGGCTGGTGCTAACGCATGTTCACGATAAGGAAGTCTTAGATTTAAGTTGTGTTTTGAATGCTACTTAGTGAACTAAATAGTGAACTTTATTGATAGGTCAGTAGGTAGGGAGACTAATGAGCAGGGTTATTTAGGATACAGCCATGTCTTGGGCTTGGCAGCTCTTCAGAGTGTGCTGCTTGCAATATATGCTGCATGCATAGCAAAAGTAAGTCATGGAGGAACAACTCAGAAAATGTTTGGATCAGTGAATTTAGGACATTTAAAACAGCGTATGTGGAATTTAACAAAACTAACAAAGGCAAAGAGGTTAAAGTTAAGGTAGCGAGAGCACAGAGCCAGGCACAACCTGGCAGTCCCCAATATCTTTCTTTAGCAATAAAGTTTTCATTAAAAGAAAAGTTCAACAAAAATGTTTCTGTAAGCTGTCATTAATCATTCTCAGAAAGAAAGGAAATTGGCATTGTCTGGTCATAATGCTAAAAAAAACCAATCAGATATGGCAATAGGTCAAGAAAATTGCAATAGGTACATTTCTATTAAACATATATATGTTACTATTATATAATTATTTTCTGAATAAAAGGAAAAATATAATAACATATAAGAAACAAGCTTTTATTTGTTGAGTGTATATTTCAACATGTAAAAAGAAATGGGTCTTCATGTGGTCGTTTTATTAAAAAGAAAATTTAATCACTGAAATTACTGTTAATTACAGTGCATTATCATGATATGTATCATTATCGGGATATGAAATTTTGGTCATATCGCACAGCCCTAGTGCCGTTTAACAACCGTCTGATCAATGTCTGTTCAACGTGGTTGAAAGCTATAATGACTTATAATAGGAAATAAAAATTTCTCTTAACTCCAAACATGTGTCAAGCACTTGTAAACAGCCAATCAAACTGCTCATTCACAAGCAGTGGCGGAAGTTTAAGAGCGGTCGTCAATCATTCGTGTGTGTGTGTGAGTGTGTGTGTTTAACTACAGTGGTTTGAAAAAGTGTTTGCCCGTCTTCATTTAAAAACAAAATGCAGTTTTTAAATGAAGGTTTCGATTATTAAGAGAGAAAAAAAATCCAAACCTCCATGGCCCTGTGTGAAAAAGTGATAACTGGGTGGGCCACCCTTAGCAGCAACAACTGCAACCAAGCGTTTGTGATGACTTGCAATGAGTCTTTTACAGTCTTTGACAGTCTTTTACTTATTGTGGAGGAATTTTGGCCACTCATCTTTGCAGAATTGTTGTAATTCAGCCACATTGGAGGGTTTGAGCATGAACGGCCTTTTAAGATTATGCCACAGCATCTCAATAGGATTCAGGTCAGGACTTTGACTAGGCCACTCCAAAGTTGTCATTTTGTTTTTCTTCAGGCATTCAGAGGTGGATTTGCTGGTGTGTTTTGGACCATTGTCCTGCTGAAGAACCCAAGTTTGTTTCAGCTTGAGGTGACGAACAGATGGCCGGACATTCGCCTTCAGGATTTTTTGGTAGACAGCAGAATTCAAAGTTCCATTTATCACAGCAAGTCTTCCAGGTCCTGAAGCAGCAAAACAGCCCCAGACCATCACACGACCACCACCATATTTTACTGTTGGTATAATGTTCTTTTTTTAAATGCTGTGTTACTTTTACGCCAGATGTAAGGGGACACACACCTTCCAAAAAGTTCAGCTTTTGTCTCGTCAGTCAACAGAATGTTTTCCCAAAAGTCTTGGGGATCATCAAGATGTGTTCCGGAAAAATTGAGACGATCTTTAATGTTATTTTTGCTCAGCAGTGGTTTTCGTCTTGGAACTCTCCCATGCAGGCCATTTTTGCCCAGTCTCTTTCTTATGGTGAACACTGACCTTCACTGAGACCTGCAGTTCTTTGGATGTTGTTGTGGGGTCTTTTGTGACCTCTTGGATGAATCGTCACTGCACTCTTGGGGTAATTTTGGTCAGCCGGCCACTCCTGGGAGGGTTCACCACTGTTCCATGTTTTTGCCATTTGTGGATAATGGCTCTCACTGTGCTTCGCTGGAGTTCCAAAGCTTTAGAAATGGCTTTATAACCCTTTACAGACTGATACATCTCAATTACTTTCTTTCTCAATTGTTTCTGAATTTATTTGGATCTCGGCATGATGTGTAGCTTTTAAGGATATTTTGGTGTATTTCACTTTGTCAGGCAGGTCCTATTTCAGTGATGTCTTGTTTGAGAACAGGTGTGGCAATAATCAGGCCTGGGTGTGGCTAGAGACAGTGAACTCAGGTGTGATAAACCATAGTTATGGTATGTTTTACCGGGGGGGCATGTAGGTTTGGATTTTTTCTCCCTTAATAATAAACAGCTTCATTTAAAAACTGCGTTTGTGGTTAGTTGTGTTGTCTTTGACTAATATTTAAATTGGTTTGATGTTCCGAAGCATTTAAGTGTGACAAACAAAAAATAGGAAATCATGAAGAGGGCAAACATTTTTTCACACCACGGTACCTTACTGGTTATGTGCTTGCTTGTTTGGAGCTCACATTTGGATTAGAGACTGTTGGTTGATGTGTTTAGAGGCTTTTTTTGTGTAAGTTACTCGTGTTGTGTGTATGAGTTTCCCGCTGTTTATTTTTTATCAAGCTGTAAATGATGTTCCTACGTGTATGTGCCTGTCCTACTGTAAGTAATACTGTTTGTTTGGCCCTTCCGCTACCTGTATATTCTCTCTGAACTATAACTATATAAACTGGTTCACATTGTGAACTCGTTTTGTCTCTGTTCAATGGGGTTGATCTTTGGTGTTGTTAGACCATTTAGTGTTTTCTTTTCCCTCTCCTAGTAGTAGTAGAACATACCAGTAGATCTTTACTTGGTTTATTAACCTGTACTTAACTCTATCTTGACAGCAGATTTAATGACCAGATTCAGCATTGAAGCCTACAAAAGCTAGCCCTGTGGGGATATGCGCCATTAACAGGGAAAAGAACACTGAGAAACTAAACAGCTCAGGCAAACAATAAGGCCAAGTGAGTGAGATAAAGGTCTAGGTGGAGTAAAGCATGTTTGGATTGGTTTGGACCTTTACACACTGTATCTCTTGAAAATAATTAGGTAGGACAGGTTTTTCTTCTTTTAAAGCATTACGGGATGAACATGTGTAGAAGGTTAACACACTTATGTCTTGCAGAGTGCCTTGCTTGCATGATTTGTGTGCCTTTTGCCTGTCTTAAACCCTCCAGCTAGCAAAGACATATATCAGAAGCTTGAGAGAATTTGAAGGACTTAAGAGTTTCTCAGGCATACCTCCATCATGCATTTTTAACACACATGCCATCATTCTCTGAGCAGCTGCAGGTGACCGTGACTGTAGCTTTTTATCCATAGTTACAGTACTGTCCAAAGGTCTTAGGCCACCATTAGAGTACATATGCCATTGTTTTAGCAGTGGTGTAATGACTATACAGTGAGGCAAAAAAGTATTTAGTCAGCCACTGATTGTGCAAGTTCTCCTACTTAGAAAGATGAGAGAGGTCTGAAATGTTCATCATAGGTACACTTCAACTATGAGAGACAAAATGAGAAAAAAAGATCCAGGAAATTACAGTGTAGGGTTTTTAAATTATTTAATTGTGAGTCATGGTGGAAAATAAGTATTTGGTCACCCACAAACAAGCAAGATTTCTGGCTCTCACAGACCTGTAACTTCTTCTTTAAGAAGCTCTTCTGTCCTCCACTTGTTACCTGTATTAATGGCACCTGTTTGACCTCGTTATTTCTATAAAAGACACCTGTCCACAGCCTCAAACAGTCAGACACCAGGAAGAAAATCACAGACCTGCACCAGGCTGGGAAGAGTGAATCTACAATAGGCAAGCAGGTTGGTGTGAATAAATCAACTGTTGGAGCAGTTTTAAGAAAATGGAAGGCATACAAGACCATTGATAATCTCCTTCGATCTGGGGCCCCACGCAAGATCTCATCCCGTGGGGTCAAAATGATCATGAGAACGGTGAGCAAAAACTCCAGAACTACACGGAGGGACCTGATGAATGACCTGCAGAGAGCTGGGACCAAAGTAACAAAGGCTACCATCAGTAACGCACTACGCCGAGAGGGATCCTGCAGTGCCAGGCGTGTCCCCCTGCTTAAGCCAGTCCATATTCAGGCTCGTCTGAAGTTTGCCAGAGAACATATGGATGATCCATAAGAGGACTGGGAGAATATCATGTGGTCAGATGAAACCAAAATTAGAAACTTTTTGGTTTATGGTAAAAACTCAACTTGTCGTGTTTGGAGGAAGAAGAATGCTGAGTTGCATCCCAAGAACACCATACCTACTGTGAAGCATGGGGGAGGAAACATCATGCTTTGGGGTTGTTTTTTTGCAAAGGGGGCAGGACGACTGATCCACGTTAAGGGAAGAATGAACGGGGCCATGTATCGTGAGATTTTAAGCCAAAACCTCCTTCCATCAGTGAGAGCATTGAAGATGGAACGTGGCTGGGTCGTCCAGCATGACAGTGATCCCAAACACACCACTCGGGCAACGAAGGAGTGGCTCTGTAAAAGCATTTCAAGGTCCTGGAGTGGCCGAGCCAGTCTCCAGACCTCAACCCAATAGAAAATTTGTGCAGGGAGTTGACAGTCCGTGTTGCCCCAAAACATCACTGCTCTAGAGGAGATCTGCATGGAGGAATGGGCCAAAATACCAGCTACAGTGTGTGCCAACCTGGTGAAGACTTACAGGAAACCTTTGACCTCTGTGATTGCCAACAAAGGTTATGTTACAAACTATTGAGTTGAACCTTTGTTATTGACCATACATTTACTTTCCATCATAATTTACAATTAAATTCTTTACAAATCCTACAATGTGATTTCCTGGATTTTTTTCTCATTTTGTCTCTCATAGTTGAAGTGTACCTATGATGAAAATTACAGATCTCTCTCATCTTTCTAAGTAGGAGAGCTTGCACAATCAGTGGCTGACTAAATACTTTTGCCCCACTGTATATAATTCATTCTCAGTATCTTGGAGTACAATTTGAAAATACGGGACATTTGTATGCCGTGTTTGAAAAAGTGAAAATTACCAGAAAAAAATCTGTATGCTACAGTGCCAAGTATTTAGTGTGACCTGTCCTTATACTTGAGCATCTGGCAGCTTCATCGGGATGCCAAGTTGACCCTACAGAATACTTGTTCTACAGATTGAAGAAGCTTGATCAGGATTGGTCTTTTTGGAAGGGTAGCAGCCAATAAACCACTTTTTCAGAAGGGGAACAGGGTGAAAAGGCTCAGATATGCTAATGCTCACACAGATTGGAATGAAGATCAGTGGAAAAGAGTACTGTGGAGTATCGATCGAATTCAAGCTTGAAATTTTTTATTCCAGTTTTTGACAATATGTTATAATTGGTCATTATTCTATTGGTATACCATGTGGTAGCCTAGTGGTTAAGGTACTAGACTATGGACCAAAAGGTCCAGGGTTCAAATCCCACCTCTGCCAAGCTGCCACTGTTGGGTTCTTGAGCAAGACCCTTAACCCACAATTGCTTGGATTGTAAGATTTTATCAATTGTAAGTCGCTCTGGATAAGGGTGTCTGCTAAATGTAAAATGTAGTAAAACAAACAAAATTAATCTAATGGTGGCCTAAACTGTTGCACAGTACTATATATTGTTTAGAGTCATTTCTCTCACAAAAGGTAAATCAAGCCTTTCAATCTGACTTTCTCCTCATTTTTGTAGCAGCCAATCTAAAACTTGCTGTCTGCATCTTTCCTGTCACACACAGCAACTAATAATCCTGGGTTACTTACCTCCATTCAGACACTTGAAGCTGGCAGAAGGCCTTCACACTGCTGCTCATGAAGCGTCATATGCTATTTAAAAATGGTTGGAGTAGAACTCTCACTGCTCTGATACATGGGCTTAAAAACATCCTTAATTGGCAGTGTTGGGCAGTACTGAAATACAGTTGCAAGCTAACAAGCTATTTTTAAAGTAGCATGGGACTAGTACTATAAACGTAGTGTTGGTGTATTATTGATGAATGGTATAGTGGTTATTTATATATGAAGAGATTGTCATGAAATAGTAAAAATCTCAATTTGCATGCGCAATATATGTAATGCAATCCAAAATATAAAATGCATAGAACAGCGACAGTGTAAAAGCTACCATAGCAATGATAAATGTGAGTGTCTAGTGATGGATTGGCCATGCATCCTGATGTCTAGTAGGGGTGTGCGATATTGACAAAAATTATATTTTGATATTTTCTGAGATTTTGTCGATAACGATTATTAGACTGTACTTCTAAAGTATTCAAAAGTTATTTGAAACCATGTCTCTCAACTGCCTGAATTAGCACCAAGTGTTTTGCAATGTGATTGGTGGCAGCGTTTGTTAGGTCTTGTCTTTTCTTGTCTTGAGTCACCTGTTTTTGCAGAATTATTTTGTTGATGTTTGCTAGGTATGTTTTTGTGCTGGTGCCTTGGCTAATTCAGGACTTTCATGGACAGCAGACTACAAAAGTCTGTCATAAACTGAATATTCTTATAGGGTTGTGTATAGTTTGCATTTGATTTGATTCTGATTTCGATTCTGCTTGACTATTCCAAGTTTAAATTCTAATATGGTGAAAAAGGTGCCAAATGCATAGGTATATGAATATATTTTTCTAAGTCTTTCAACTGTGTCATTCTTACATTTTAAGTAAAAATTATTTTTTTGTACTGGTTATGCTAGCAAGGGGCTAGCGGTGTCTGTGGAGCTGGCTAATGCAGCATTTGGGCTAGGAGACGGACGTCGGTTGAACACAGTACACTGTCGAAGCACAATATCATGCTGGACCTCAGGTGTTTTGCCATGTTGCAGGTGTAACCTCCATTTCATACATGAAGAATTTCGCCTTTTCGTTTTCTTTCACAAAGCGGAGCCAAACTTTTCCAAGCACTTTTTTTCAATACTTCCCAATGTCCATCTTCCACTATTGCAATAGGGAAGCCTATCAAAACACTACGTAATTACGTTTGCTCAATGACAAAAAAATGAGTCATTCAGATAGAAATGTCGGATTGCTGCAAAACTCAGCATGCAGTTATGTCTCGGGCGCAGATATGTAAATGACTACAGGTGTGGTCTGATTAGACACAAGAGGGTGTAACAGTGCTTCACCTGCTGCTCTATAAAAAGGCTGTTAGAGGCTACTTTTGGTTAGTGTACCTCTTAGTGAGAGATCGTTGACTTCTAGAGATGCCTCTGACGTACTCGAAGACATTTTGACAACCAAGAGTAGTTCCCAGAGTTTCATTGGCCACCATCCAGACACAGATGGTACCTTCACTACCTGTCTCTGCCCGGACCATTTTACAGGCACTTCGCAGAAGGAAAATTGTTGTCACGGCACCCATTATGTTTCGTGCCATTGACATCCAGCCACTGTCGCCTTTGTTTGCAGTGGTGCCATGAATGAGAACTCTGGATTGCTATGGACTCTATCAGCTTTAGTGATGAATTCAGGTTCTGTTTGTGATCTGACAAAGGTCGGGATTGAGTATGGAAGCCTTGTGGTAAGCGCTTCAATCCTGCCTTTTTCTGTAATTCGACACACTGCCCCTGCTGCTGGTGTGATGATCTGTGGAGTGTCGATCACCCCAGTAGTGTTGTAAGGGACACAGGCTCAGCTACAACACTTGTGGGCAAATCTGCCCAGTTCTGGTTTTCGTTTTCCATATGTGACACAGATTTGTTTCTTTCATGACAATGTGTACAGTTCAACTATTTTAATTCCGGTCTGGAGAGCTTTCATAGGTGTTACTGAAATCTGAAACGTATCTGATATGTGGTAGTGTGAGGGCAGTCTGATCGGGAAGGCCAGATCAGAATTCAAGTGGCTTTTACATCAACGGCTGCAGTGCACTGAGGGAATCCCTACCTCTTTTGAAAGCCCTGTAGGACATCCCAAAGGTCATCTGCTTGGAGTTGCATGATGTAGTCAGGCATGATATCGATCAGCTCTGCAAACTTATAGACCAGTCAAACAACTGAGGACATGGCAATGCGAAATAGATTAGCCAGCATGTGGTAACCCACTCTTGCTGCCATCCAGTACATTTCAACCCCTGCTTGTTTTTTTAGCGATATGGACCACCTTACATTAGTGTCCTGCTTCAGAAATGTACTCACACAGAGAGTCCACATGAGTCCCACCACTCATGGCTACCCTCTTTCATCCAGGTAGGTGAAATCTCTCTATAGAAACCAACACAAGCTTTGTCCTCTTTCACTTCTTCCTTTGTCTCTTTTGTCTCTTTTTTGTAAATGGGAATTCTGAGTCACAATTTACTACTTTAATGTGAACAGCAGCTTTAGCAATCATAATTCTTATTTGTTTAGGGGTGTGTCAGATGGCTGATCTTCTGTGCATGTGGGTCAGTTTAACAACATTATCTGTCCAAATTAGTGTCAAAATACATGCCCCATTAAAAGCCATTACACATCAAATGTGATTTTTTTTTTAAGCGATTTATTTGGGTGACAGTAAATTAATTCGAGCCCTTGTATAACAACTGTGTTCCACACCAAACGGAACTTGAAGGTGAAAATGTGACGTTATTTTAGATAGATTAATAGATTCTTCATTTTTTCATCCTTGGTTCAATTTTTTATGAACTTTTACCAGCATCGCATCTGCACCTCATGAAGTCTTAAGCAGCTCCTGTATTTTCAGTCTGCCTATCTGCTCTCTTTTCATACTTGTCACACTGTTTATACTCTTCATGTTCCTTTGACCCCTTTTGTTCCCTCTCCTCATAGGAACTACAGAACCATTTTACTTGATTATAAAAGCTTCAGGTTTGTGATGATGATAAAAATAATAGTACTATTATTAATCATTACTAATAATTTATATTTGATTGATAGCTTAAGCTTGGTGTATAATTGCATAGACCTCCTAAAGCATGGTGTTCATGCTACAAAAAAAGTTTCAGTTCTTTCCAAAACTGGATGTACCCAACATCAGAGTTTGCATTTTTCTGTGAGCAGGATGCCTTCATCACTTGAAGACATTTTGTTCTGTTCCTTGGTGGCGAAATTACAATTTCAATTTCCAGTTGGATTTTCCCTCAGTCTGATTACTCTATTCTTGTTAAGGTGCATACATGAATACTTTTTATTCTAATTACGCTATTAATCTGATTATTAACAGATTATTAGGCTGCATGTAAAATCATGTAGTAAAAAAAAAAAGTTGTCATCTTGAATTTGGTGTCTGTGCACAGGATCAGGAGGTGCTCCGTACAAACTAATTTTAATCATTAAGAATTAATTGTATGTTCCACACACATGCATGTATTAAGCTTGTGTAACACAAAATACAGTTTGGTTGGCTTTAGCTCTATTAATTGCCAGTAAGTTTTGCTCAAAGGTTGCATGGCTTTTACTGTTAACAACATGCTGGGTTTTTTTTTTAATTGCACTAAATGTATCAAGTCAGTTTCAAGGCAACAGTCCCATGCCATTATGTTGTATAAAGTAATTATGCTATTATTATTTTTAGCATATTAAAATAAAGCTCAGCGATGCAATGCTAGAACACCAGACATATTGTTAAGATTAATTACATAACTCCAGAAGCACTGGATGAATAAAAAGTAAAAGGCAAACTATCAATATGTTTTGTTGAGCACATTTCAGATGAAGGAAATGGAAAATATTAGCATTTTCTACCTTAAATCAAGATACCAACTAACTGTCTGCTTGTGCTATGTGAAGGTCTTACCTGCAAGTCCTCATTTAGCTGCAAGTCCTGCAAGGCCAGTATCTGTGGTTTGTCTTACTGTTTCTAACCTTGTTAAGCATAAAAGGAAAAAATACAGCATGGGAAATGCATTCACAGTAATCCATGTATTTCCATTAACCAAGTTAAACTTCGGTGTTCTGGTGAATGACACTTTGCCATACATCAACATTCCAAATTAAAACTGCAGTTTTTTAAACTTCTTATACAGACTTCTTCAGTAGTAACTCATACTACATTGGTAAAAAGTATGATAATTGCTTTTTCGCAAACAAAGGTGACAAGACAGAGTTGTAAGTAGTAGTTGCTTAATTGAACTTTACGATTAATCAAGAACAATATAATAAAAAGCCACTAACCGAAACAAGGGTGCTGAACTAACTATGGGGCTTAATAATACAGTAGGGGTTTAAACCTTATGCCATAGTAATTTAAAAATATATACTGGTTTTAATTTTAGAGTAACAACTATATACAAATCACTTATACTTTTTTACTTCCCATGTCTGACTACTACTGTTACTCCTATTACTCATTTTCCTCTTACATTTACTACTACTACTAATACTGTCAAAATAAAATCAGTATTTGAATGTTTTTATGATTTTCAATGAGTATAACAAATTCGAAAGTAGAAAATCTCCATTTGAATGCTGAAATATCTGTAATCAGTATCAAGAATTATTGTGTAATCATTCCCAATGCATCAACCAGTCCAATTAAAATTAATTAGATTTTTGTTTGTACTCAGTATCTGGTGCTTCTTGTATCAGTGTCCAAAAGTGGCCAACACTGATGGATTCCAATTAACCTGATGCTGCTTTTCCATGGTTGCAGTGTCCTGGTGATCCTTTCACCCTGTTCATCACTGACGGCACAGAGATCAGCAGGGAAGAAGTCAAGTGAGAATGTTGAAATTGAGTTTTCAATGACATGTGGCACGTTGCTCTTTTGTATGCTTGTTCTCTCAGGCCCCACAAAGAAATCTTCAAACTCCCTGTCACTGATGACCTGTCTGATTTGAGGACCAGAAAAATGCCTCCCTTCGTCATGGCATCAGTTTTTCTTGGAAACCTCTGTCTCAAATAATGGAACATATCACCTTCTTTATTCATGGTTTTCATGACATTTTTCATTACTCCAGATCTTGTATGACGAGAGGGAGAAATATCCATGTTGAGTTTGACCAGAGGTTTATGTGACACACTTTTCTGGAAGGAAATGTTTATGGAATGTCCAATGACTTTCCCATTCATAAAGGAAAAACAGTATTTATCTCTGAGCTCCAGTCCTAGAAGCAGTGTCAATACTTTTAGATCATCAGTTGTAATTGTAGTGTGTCTCATCAACAGTTCCATGATACTCTTAAGATTCTTTCAGTGGGAACAGAAGGGTGGACATTGTTGTTGTTTAACAAGGCAGCTTAACTTTGACTAATTTATAAAGTGACACTACTTTATGGTGATGTCATGCTTATAACCCAAAGCTATGATAGACAGAAGTAATAGTCCATCGCATGACTTATGAATAGCTCTGAGCCAGATTTCAGGTTGACAACACATGTTGCACAGCAAATGTGAGGAGCCCAAGATTGGATTTGGTCACCAATTTTGAATCCAAATTGGAGCTCATAGGCTTTCTTAATAAGTGCAGTCATAGTGTGTCTTTGAGCCATAAGCATATACTCACCACAGATGTAACAGTAATTCTTGCAGCTATTGCAGTGTTGATGAGCTGAGTGCATGCCCAGGCATGCTTTCAAGGACCAAAATAGGTTACTTTGTTGGCATTATGCTATTTAAAATATGACTTGCGATATTTTGATTTGACTATGAGAATCAGATAATAAACATGAATACGCTTTCAGAGACGGTGCTCTGAATTTTGAATTTTGAAATTTGAATTTTTACCCAGGTAAGTGATATATGCTGTACAATATTCTTCTGCACTCTCCTGTGCTATATGAGGAAATCTGCAGTGCGTGACATAGGGAGTCACATGGCGGGAGTGATGGGCGCTGGGAAATGTAGCAAGGAAAAGTCATGGTCGCCACTATAATCGTTTTTGTTTTTCACTTCCAATACATTATTCAATAAATTGCATGAGATACTAAAAACTACTAATAAACTACTATTATAAAATATGCTTTTTCTTAATGATTTGCCCTGCTGTAGTTTAATGTAAGTGTTTTAAGCATGTTTAAGGTACGCTACGCTATGATATACACAGTATACACTGCTTAGCCAAATAAAGGTCTCACACAGTAGTATTTCGTTGGACCAACTTCAGCTTCGATCACTGCACACATTCGCTGTGGCATTGTTTCCACAAGCTTCTGCAATGTCACAACATTTATTTCTGTCCAGAGTTGCATTCATTTTTCCCCAAGATCTTGTATTGATGATGGGAGAATTGGACCACTGCGCAAAGTCTTCTCCAGCACATCCCAATGATTCTCAGTGGGGTTCAGGTCTGGACTCTCGTGGCCAATCCATGTGTGAAAATTATGGCTCTTGCTCCCTGAACCCCTCTTTCACAATTTGACCCTTCTGAAACAGACGAACATCTTTTCCACGACCACAGAATGTGTTTTTTGACATGGTTGTTTAACAAATGAGAAGCTACTCATTGCATCAGTTAAGGTTAAATAACTTGTTGCCAGCTTAAAGATAATCACCAATGCAGTAATCCGATGGAAGGCTCTTTTTTTTTTTAACTACAGTGGTGCTTGAAGGTTTGTGAACCCTTTAGAATTTTCTATATTTCTGTGTAAATATGACCTAAAACATCATCAGATTTTCATACAAGTCCTAAAAGCAGACAAAGAGAACCCAGTTAAACAAATGAGAGAAAAATATTATACTTGGTCATTTATTTAATGAGGAAAATTATCCAATATTACATATTCGTGAGTGGCAAAAGTATGTGAACCTCTAGGATTATCAGTTAATTTGAAAGTGAAATTAGAGTCAGGTGTTCATATCAGTTGTATGACAATCAGGTGTGAGTGGGCACCCTGTTTTATTTAAAGAACAGGGATCTATCAAAGTTTGCTCTTCACAACACATGTTTGTAGAAGTGTATCATGGCACGAACAAATGAGATTTCTGAGGACCTCAGAAAAACAGTTGTTGATGTCCATCTGGCTGGAAAAGTTTACAAAACCATCTCTAAAGAGTTTGGACTCCACCAATCCACAGTCAGACAGATTTTGTACAAATGGAAGAAATTCAAGACCATTGTTATCCTCCCCAGGAGTGGTCGACCAACAAAGATCACTCCAAGAGCAATGCGTGTAATAGTTGGCGAGGTCACAAAGAACCCCAGGGTAACTTCTAAGCAACTGAAGGCCTCTCTCACATTGGCTAATGTTAATGTTCATGAGTCCACCATCAGAAGAACACTGAACAACAATGGTGTGCATGGCAGGGTTGCAAGGAGAAAGCCACTGCTCTCCAAATAGAACATTGCTGCTTGTCTGCAGTTTGCTAAAGATCACATGGACAAGCCAGAAGGCTATTGGAAGAATGTTTTGTGTATGGATGAGAGCAAAAACTTTTTGGTTTAAAAAAAAAAAAGCGTTATATTTGGAGAAAGGAAAACGCTGGTGCAAGTGGTTAGCTTAGTCGCCTCACAGATTCAGAGATCCTCTGTTCAATCCTGCCTTTGGACTCCTCCTGTGTGGAGTTTGGATGCCCTCTCTGTGTTATTGAGGGTTTACTCTGGGGACTCCGGTGTCCTCCCACATTCCAAGACATGCATTCGGTTAATTGGTCACTCTATATTGGTCCAGTATGAATGTGTCTGACTAGTGTAATGTAACCTTTCTCCTGTCCTGAATAGCCATTGATGCTGTTGTGACGTTAAATAGATATACAAACAATAATTGCTTTACTGTAGTTGAGCTACATTTAATATGAAGTATAGCATTTTAAAGTAGCATTAAAAAATAAAAATCCTTTCATTTCTGCCCAGATAGCAAGTAGAAATCCTGTGCTTCTCTAAGACACCTGAGGAGTGACTGATTGCATACTGAATAGCAATATTCAAAAGTATTATTTTCAGTCCCAGAGAAGTCCCATGCTTCTGATTGAAAAGTAGGACCCCCTGTAAATCCACTTTCTTGAAGAACTTGAAAGGTGTTTATTATATGATCAGGTGCCAAGTCTGTCCCATTGCCAAGTCCTTGCTGTGGTGTGTTATGTCATTATATCGTGAGTGTTGTAGTTCCATTATGCTGCATAATGTGTGGCCATGTCCTGGCATTAGCAGCACTGGTGAATGTAGGACACAGTGGGGAACCTTGGCTCAAGTCCTCCTTGAGCTGTTTCTTTCCCCTGTAGGATAAGAGGTAATGAGTTATGTATTCAATAGTGATGTGGTGGAAACGTGCACTATTGGCTCATTCATTGCTTTATTACAGTAGTATATTAGCCACACCAGAATGGTACAGCATCTAGTCCAATATAGTAAGTTGTCAATAGAGCAGTTTACTGTAACTAGTCCTTTTGTTACATACCACGCTGTTCCACGGTCTGACGCTGGAGGGCAGTGGTGGCGTGGTAGACGTGCCGGCACGACTATCCCTAGAGCGCATGCGTCGACTGTCAGTGGCGCCGATTGCTGCATTGGCGACCCCAGCGGACTTTGGTAAGTGCGCTTATCCAGAGACCTCATCCCTCTCTTGCGTTCCACTGCGCTCATGGTCCATTTTGTTTGTTAGGGAAAGAGGTAGACTGGAAGGCCAGTCAAGGTACGGTCAGGTGATCGGAGGTTTTGCTTGGGCTTAGCCGGTTAGAGTAGTGCGTTTTCCCTGTGTTTTCTCGCTCTCCTTCTCCCCAGTTTTTGCGCTTTTTTTCTCTGTGCGGTTGGGGGCTTAATTCTTCCTGCGATCGTTTTTTTGAGGGACGCTGCGTGCTATTTTTTAGCCTCGTCCCTCATCTCCGTGTCTTGTCGCGTCGCGCACACGCTGACAGCGCCTCATTCTGGGCACGCGCAGACCACTATGTGCGTTGCACTACGCTTATAGCGTACGTTGATAGAACAGCACTCTGTGCTTCCGTCCTTAGTGCTTTCGCTGTTGTTTATGATCTTTGTTTTCGCTCGCCAAAACACCTTTGCGTTGTTAGTGACTAGTAACTATAATTACATGTCGAAATTTTCTCAAGCATATACTGCATTTCAGAGTCTCCCTAAAAGTGCTTGGTAGCCATTTTGCGGGTTTTGCTGATCATGTGAGAGAAACAAACAACCAGCACTATGGAAAGAAGCATAAAAGAAGCGAAGACTCTTAGAATAAGTGGGTATCCAGTTATGTTTGGGTGTATGTACAAAACCGATTTAAATCAGAATGAGGATATACATGCACTGAGAAGTTCAATAACTGAGCTAAAATCCAGATTTCTTAATCTGATTTCTAGACCTTAATCTGATATAAGAAATTGGGGTCTTCTGTTTACATGACCACGTGAATAATCAGATAACACAGAAATCCAATTATGATCAGATTATTAAGTTCATGTAAACGCATTCTGTGACCACCCAATAATACCCTCATTTCCAATAAAACAACGCCCCGTATAGAAATGTCAGATTGCTGCAAAACTAAGCATGCAGTTATGTCTCAGGCAGGTATGTAAATAATCAGAGGTGTGGTCTGATTAGACACTGAGTCTTGCCACAAGAGGGTGTAAAAGTGCTTCCCCCACTGCCCTATAAAGAGGCTCTCCAAGGCTACTTTTGGGTAATGTATTTCGTGTTAAGAGATCGTTGACTGCTATACATGCCTCTACAATGCAATTGAAGGCATTTTGCCCAGTTGACAGACTTCGAGAGGGGGCATGTCATTGGATTGAGAGAAGCAGCATGGTTGTTTCAACGAATTGTTGGGAGGTGCTGAGAGCAGTGCTTCCGTGAGAGACCCCTGTCTTTGCTCGGACCATTTACAAGTACTTAGCAGAAGGAAATTTGTTGATACAGCACACATTGTGTCTTACCATTGACAGCCAGCTAACGTTGCCCAAGTTTGCAGTGATGACATGAACGAGAAACCTGGACTGTTTGTCATCTTTAGTGACGAATTCAGGTTCTGTTTGGGATATGATGATGTTCAGGAAGGCCTCGTGGTGAGCGCTTCAATCCTGTCTTTGCTGTGTAGTGACACACTGCCCCAACTGCTGGTGTGATGATCTGGGGAGCCATCGCATACAACAGTTGGTCACCCCTTGTAGTGATACAAGGGACACTAACAACTCAGCGATATGTGCAGGATCTCCTGCGGCCACGTGTTGTCACTCAGGTACTAGAGCCCCCTGTCAAGTGCATATTTTTCTGAAGTAAACGTATCATTTCACTCTAATACTGTAATCACTTACATATATCATCATTACATTCATACATCTAAAGTTTTATTCGATTCGTATTTTTTTTTGGGTTATGAACATCAAATCCCAAACTAGTAACTGGTTGTGGATATCTAGTTGCATCCCCCTACTTTCCTTGTAAAGCTTTCCATCATATTTTTGAAACTAATTATTTCGAAATTAACTTCCATTCTGCCACAAGAGCATTAGTGCCATTGAACATTGTTGTTGATAAGGCCTGCGTTTACCATTGATATTCCAACTCATTCAAAAAGAATATGAATATGGTTGAGATCAGTGCTTTGTTAGGTCATGCTGAAAGGTTCTTTGCTGAATTGTTCCTACAGGCAGTTGTATCTGCTAAGCTCAAATTCATATACCAGCCTGCCAGATGGTGAAGTGAGAATCACCACAGAGATTGCATACACTGTTCCAGAGTCCAGGTGTGTTTTACACCACTTTAGAGTCTTGGCATTGTGCATGGTGATTATACACTTTGTATAATCAGCCATGAAAACCCAATTCGAAAGCAGTTCAGTACCATAGTGTTCTGTGAGCTTTCTGTAAGCTTCTATGACGCATCTCTTCAGGACTGAGCTGTTGTTGCTCCCAGAAATTTCCATTTCACCATAACAGCACTGATTGGAGCTGACGTATTGGAAAAATGGAAGCCACTGAGCCTTTGAGTATGACAAATTGTGCTGCCAGTGCTCGTCTCTGAAGAGATTTCATGGCTGCATGCTTGATTTTATTCACCTCTTAGCTAGGGGTTTACCCCAGATGGTTAATGCCAGTATTTAGAAAATGAGACGACGTACATTTATTGTGACTTTAAGCTGTTCATGCATGGAAAGGAGTTATAGTCCACAACAATGATAACCCTGCATTTAGTTTGAAATGTAAAGACAGCTATTCCCAAACTCATGTTCTCTATGTTTCTGAGCTTACTGAGCAGCAGAAAGTGAATCCTGACCTACGTTTTATGAAGCACCACTTCACTGGCATTATCGCTATATCGTTCTGCTCCATAATAGATAGCATGCTGCTCATTAGATTTAGCAACAAATGCTCTTTCTGGTCACCATATTGGTCAACAGATGTTATTGTCCAGACCCTGAAGGGAAGACAGATGCCCTGTCTACATAACCAAATCTGAGAATTTGGAGCTTGAAAGAGAGTGGGCATTCCCTGTATGGAGTCAGTCTGAACTCTGCTCTTGATTAGACCTTTCTGTACATAAAAAGGTGAAAATAGAGTTGGTGCATTTGATCTAAGAGAGTTAATACTTAACTTTATAGAAAGTATTTACTTTCTATGTAAATGAAGAATAATTTTGCACTACATGACAGTTTTTGCTTCACCTGACCTGCCTTTCTTTGTATAAAGTCATTTTGTTTGGATATACAGTTGGTCAATCAGTCATCTTTTCCAGTTCTCTTGTGGAAAAAAAATTTAATAATATTAATAATGATTTTTACATCTAAAGGTACATGTAATTATTTAGATTGGAGCTATGGAGTGGACTATTTGTCACAAAATGAACATATATTTATCAAGATTTTTG
The DNA here is from genome assembly GCA_025084515.1 of Ancistrus triradiatus. Taxonomy (NCBI): domain Eukaryota; kingdom Metazoa; phylum Chordata; class Actinopteri; order Siluriformes; family Loricariidae; genus Ancistrus; species Ancistrus triradiatus. Next base: position 52,227 of record JAJAGP010000094.1, read on the forward strand.
TGAACTAAACATTTGTGATGTATTATTATTTAGTTTTTCATGATAAATCCCTGCCTTTCCTGCTCAAGCTCACGGGGGTCCGGCGCCTATCACGAGAGAACACAGAGTGCAGGCGTAAGCATGCTCTGGACAGGATGCCAAGCCATCGCAGAGTGGGCAAGGGTTGCTGTTGCAGTGCCAGGGATGATATCATAGGAAAGAAATGTCACAAAGCAGAGCTTCTTAATATCTCTGTTATTATCTCCTAGACAAAAGTGAGATCAAATGGAAAGAAAAATGAGACCTTCTCCTAAACCAAATGACTCCAGTAATCTCACATCTCCTATTTGGTTTTAACAGATCTCATTAAAGTCAGCCAACATCTTGATTCTCATGTTTATCTCTTGCTGAGAAAACACTGAGATTTCAAAATGAACTCTAGCATTTCTCACCCATATCGACAGTTTATTTGGTTTAACGTGAAGTACTTATAATAACTATAATTTATCAAATAATGGTCATACTAGACTCTTTGTTTCTCTGCACATTTGGTCAGGGCTCTCTCCCCAATGTTGGAACAGTGACACTTACCCAACTCAGCTATCAACAGGTGTCCTGTCCAGAGCATGCGTAGGTCTTTATCTTTTATTGTCAGAGGATAGACCTCTCAACCCTGATTGGGAATAAGCCGTGTTAAAAAAGATTCATGAAGGAAGATTCACAATTTCAATAGTTATTGCTCTACTTGGTCACATTTTACACATACCATATGCAAAGTAATTTGCATTCAGTCATCACTCAACTAATACTGTAACAATTGATTACATCTTCAACCTTGGAATTGTGGCTAAGGTAGCTCCTGAGGCTCAGAGGTAGAAAGCCAGTTGCTGGAAACAGTTTGCTTTAATGTCTGAGGTCTGAAGAATTTAATAGGAACTATCTATTTGAATGACAGAAATCTAGTGTGAGTGAATCCTTTCAGCACCTGCTGACCGAAATGAGAATTGCAGTCTTGAAAGGAATAAGAAACAGGGTATTGTTCTACTTGCTTTTTTGTTGTCAGAAAGTTTAAGTTTTATAAAAGATACAAGAATCAGAATTACTGCATTGTGCAGTACAGTACTTTTCATATTGTGTCTGAATTAACATAACACTGTGGGTATCTAAACTACAATATGGCTGTGGTAGTATACGGTCAATGTCCATTTCGATCATCGTCCTGCTTCATAGTACGTAACACAGACGTTAAACTGCGTTAAACATTATCATGTGGGTAAGTCACACCTGACCAGGGCAGAAGGCACTGCATGGACTTGAATCCGGGTGCCTGTGGTGGGCAGCTACCAGCTGTTGCTTAAACGCATACATTTGCTGTATGAACTGTAAACCTATTTGCAGAACAATTAAAAGCACCCTTTTTATATGGTATATCAATACCATGATTGAAATGCATGCTATTTGGATCTTTTAAATCAAATGTAAAATATTCTATTCTGCTTAAATATTTTATATATTGTATTTTATATCTACTGTATTTTATATTTGCAAGTATTTGTATCTACACTGACATGAGTATTATTGTGCTGTAAAAGGAAGGGAGTCTTATCGGCATACTTGTGCAAATTTGTCTTCATTAAACACTGCCCATAGGATATTTACTATTCAATAAAGTGCCACGGAAATCAGCATTTCTAAGTGGTTCATACAATATTTATGTTTGTGTTGCAATGTGGTAAATTTAAGTATATACACTTTACTTTATTACCCAGGAAAAAATGTACTGTGAATTTTTTATAGTAAAACTGTGAATTGATTGACAGTTTTAATGTGAACTTTCACAGTTTGACCATGAAGTTCACAGTTCTACTATGAATTTTTGATGGTAATTTGGCCACTTCATGGTTCTACTATAAACTTTCATAGTACAACTGTAAACTTGGTGGACTTGAACTGACCAAGAATTATTTCACAGTTGGCTACTTCATGGTTTTACTGTCAAATTTCACAGTACATTTTTTCCTGAGCAGGTACACCTTGTTTCTATACTGTTTCTACTTGTTTCATTGTAAATTTTTTCAGTTCCACTTACCATATAGAAGCACTTTGTATTTCTAAAATCACAGACTGTAATCCATTTGTTTCTCTACATACTTTGCTAGTCCCCTTTACTCTGCTCTCTAATGACAGAGTAAAGCAGCACAGATCAGGTACTATTTAGGTGGTGGACTATTCTCAGCACTGACGTGACACTGACGTGGTGGTGGTGGTGGTGTGTTAGTGTGTGTTGTGCTGGTATGAGTGGAGCAGACACAGCAATGCTGCTGGAGTTTTTGCAACACCTAAGTGACACTGAACATAGTCCACTTACCAAAACTGTCTAGCCAGCAGCATCCTGCAGGCAGCGTCTTGTGAGCAGGTGATGGGTTACATGAAGGATTAGAGGACGACTAACACAAACCGAGCAACAACAGATGAGCTGCTGTCTCTGACTTTACATCTACAAGGTGGAGCAATATGGTAGATGTGTCTAATAAAGTGCACAGTGTTTGAACAGTGTTTAAAAATTTCAGCAGCACTGCTGGGTCTGAGCCAGTCATACCAGCACAACACACACAACACACAACCACCATGTCTGCTAAATGCTATAAATGTAAGTAATGTCAGTATCACTGCAGTGCTGAAAATGATCCACCACCTAAATAGAAACTGTGGGGGGTCTGTGGGGGTCCTGACCGTTAGAGAACAGAGTAAAGGAGGCAGAAAAACAGATGGACTACAGTCTGTAATTGTTGAACTACCAATTTCTTGGACAATGAATGTAGAAACAAGAAGGTGCTCTTAATGACGTGTTCGGTGAATGTATATTTTTAAGATTGTAACATGGAAGTTAATAAAAAAAATTAAAAAATTAGCATTTTGATACTGTTGGCAAAAATCTAAATCTTAATTAGAAAAAAGAAACTATAATAATAAGCTGTTTTTATCTTCAATGAAATGTTAGCAGATGCATTGCTATAAATGCTTCAGGGAAAAATCATATATTTTCTTTATCGCAAAAAGACATATTTTCAGCTGGTTAACTTAAAAGCACTCTTGTATTTGTTCCTACCTTTATGTCGAGAGCTGATTCAATTTCACTCAGAAGGCTTCAGATTTATATGGGTAAGTACCTAGAAATCACCATTTTAGTGCTGTTTTTCACAATTGAATGCATTGCACTTTAAGTCACAATGCAGAATGTACCATGGAGCCTTACTTACCCTTTCATTACTCTGCAAGTAGACATTAATAGCTGAACGTGTACGCTGAAATGCATAAACAGTTATTAGAGCTGAAACTGTTAACATAAACCACCATTGTGACACCTGAGTTGAATAGGGAAAATGAAAAAAAATTCTTATCCAGGGGCAGCATGGTGGCACGGCGATAGAGGAAGTGCTTCACAGCTCCAGTGAGCCAGGTTCAGTCCTCATCAAATATGTCAGTTGGTGGATTGGCCTTTTTAAATTCACCCAATATGTGTGTGAGTGCATGTGTGGTGCTCTGCAGTGGAATAGCATTGAGGTTGTATCCCTGCATTGTATTCTTGCTCTCCATGTTTTTGTGATTGGCCACAATCCCCATGGCTCTCAATAGAATAACTCCATTGCTGAAGATGATTGGAATTCATATACAGATCAGATCATTTATGTTGCTTAGGCCAACGTTGACTTTCATTTAAGAGTTTATATGCAGTTACTTCTGGGATATTGATGTGGTGAGTTAAGTGGGGGGCACAACATGTGCACTCTGGGAGCAACAATGAGACGACCCCCAAACCAGGAATGGTTTAATAGGTGGAGGTCATTGACATTTTGTCCCTCGTCGTCTTTTCTGGCTGATTTTTCACTAGTTTTGCAGTTGGCTAGGGTACCTGGACCCTACAGAGGTTGCACAGGTAGTCCAACTGCAGGATGGCACATCAATACATGCCATTGCCAGAAGGTTTGCTGTGTCTCCCAGCACAGTCTTAAGAGTATGGAGCAGTGTTAAGTTTGACAGCAAATTTTAATTTAGTTTTAGTTAGTCTTTTGACTAAAATGTAAATTACATAATTTAGTCATCTGAATTGGTTTTAGTTTTAGTCTAGTTTTTGTCGACTAATTATAATAATATTATAGTCGACTAAATCTACAGTAGCTTGTAAATGTTGCAACACGTAAATGCTTTTTTTTACTTTTTCCTTTTAAGATGAAACATCTACATGCATGCATTGGTAATAAAAGTATACATTAAAGTGGTTATTACTCAAATTTCCACCATAGATCTGCTTCACACTCGGTGTGGACATTCAGCAGATATTCTAGAATAGAATCAAGTTGGAATGAATGATATATTATAGGATCTAATTGAGATATAAGCTCAGGTCTATATGGATGCATTATAATAGCTGTATACATTAAAGTGGCCACCAAAACTCATCATTTCCACCATAGATCTGCTTCAAACTCAGTGTGGACACTCATGAGATATATTGTAGAATAGAATCAAGTCAGAATAAATGATATATTATGAGCTTTATTAAACATATAAGATTGGATACATGTGCATGCTCCTCCAGCAGGCCACTGGTGTCAATGTGTCTGACCAAACAATCAGAGACAGGTTTCATGAGGGTGGCCTGAGGGCCCGACGTCCTGTTGTCAGCCCCGTGCTCACTGCCCAGCACCATAGAGCTCGATTGGCATTCGCCATAGAACACCATAATTGGCAGATCTGCCACTGGCGCCCTGTGCTGTTCACAGATGAGAGCAGGTTTCACCTGAGCACATGTGACAGAGGTGACAGGGTCTGGAGACACCGTGGAGAACGTTATGTCACCTGCAACATCATTCAGCATGACCGGTTTGGTGGTGGGTCAGTGATGGTCTGGGCATATCCCTGGAAGGACACACAAACCTCAACAGGCTAGATAACGTCGCCCTGATTGTTATTGGGTATCGGGATGAAATAATTGGACCCATTGTCAGACCCTATGCTGGTACAGTGGGTCCTGGGTTCCTCCTGGTGCACGATAATGTGGTGAGTTTGATACCATTGACTGGTTCCCCCGCTCGACTGACCTAAATCCAGTAGAACACCTATGGGACATTATGTTTCGGTCCATCCGATGTCGCCAGGTTGCACTCCAGACTGTCCAGGAGCTCAGTGATGCCCTGGTCCAGATCTGGGAGGAGATCCCCCTCAGGATGCCATCCGTCTTCTCGTTAAGAGCATGCTCCGATGTTGTGGAGGCATGTGGAGGCCATACAAACTACTGAGTACCATTTTGAGTTGCTTCATTGGAATTTCGGCGAAATGGACTAGCCTGCTGCATCATTTTTTCACTTTGATTCTCGGGGTGTCTATGAATTCTACCCTCTGTAGGGTGATCATTTTCATTTCCATCAAACGATGCGGCATCCTTTTGTTTCTAACACATTACCCAGTCCATATCAGTAAAGATATTCTGCATGTTTTTTTCACATTGAGATCTGATGTGTTATCAAAGTGTCCCTTTAATTTTTGAGCAGTGTATATGCATTGTGTTTATTAAGTTTATTTGAAGGTGACCCGCCACAAACAGCATCTTCCTCACACTCTACCAACGTTCATCCGCCCAGCTGAAGTGCCACGACACAGAATTCGAGCTGAAGTAGAAATTTCAAAATGAAGCAGTGTTATAAAATAAATAAATCATTATTTGAACGGAATACATCCCACACACAGAGAAATATGCAATGCAAAGTCCCATACAGTCAAATAAAATAATAATGCACTGGTTTGTGTTTGTGTTTTGCTGGAGTAGAGGACGCAACATTTCAGAAACGTCCAAGTTTCTCTGAATAACAGGCTGTATTATTAAACGGAGTACTTGTTGAGAGCAGTTTCATTTACTTCTTTTTTTTAAGTGATATATAACTCTTTAGTTAATACTTGAATTAAAGTGCAGTCATATTTAATGACGCTTTTTGTGTCTTCCGGACGTTACGCACACTACGCGTAGTCTGGACCAGGTGTAAATTTTGTTTGTACTTGCTAACATTTTGGGACTACAAACATTTTCCTGAATGCGGTCATTGATGGAAAAAAGTGTTCTGATTGTTCTGATTTATGTTTATAGATGTTGTCAAGTATGACGTTAGTCCAAACTTGATTTAGACTCAATACCATACACATAACACAACAAAAATAAAGCCAACAAGATTACAGTTATGATTGTTCACAGTCAATGATTAGCATTGTAATAGCAGGGTTTGCCTGTGTCAGCTGTGACTGTAAAAGGATTGTGGATTTCTGGGAAAATGTGTAGCGTTTAAGAGTGCTGTCAGACGTACTAGTGTTCTGGTGTTTAATTGGTCATACCTAGAGGGGCATACAATTTTCTACAAGAGCATAACTTACGGAATATCAGAGGCATAGTCCTTTAGAGGTACAGAACTGTTCTGTTCAGCCTTCACCAGGTCACACATGAGCTCCCTTCCCCTTATGTAAAATCGGTCATGTTGAACTGGGCACATTTTCAATTTGCTTAGTATTAAGGTGTCACAGTTCGACAAATTTAATCTAAATTTAATTTGAATTCTCATTTAGAAAGTTTTCTCCCATCAGTTTTCCACTGTGTTGAATAATACAGCGTGATTTTCACCATTTTCTCACAACTTAAAGAATAAAATGGTAGCGGTAAGGGTTGGGAACGATGACCTTTAGTGATTTATGAGTACGATGCACATGGTTGTTTAGTGTTAATGTTCATGCTTTATACTCTCACCCATATAACAACTTCTCAGTTTATTAGCACTGCTGCCAGTCTCGCACCACTAAGGGAAAAAATGTATTAGGACATTTTGCCTTCCCTCTTTATGATTTACATAAAACATCAACAAATGGTTCACACTGACTCTATAATGAGACAAATTCTGCTTTAATTCGCATGATCTCCACTTAACTGTTGCCATGTTTGTGTTTAGTCCGTTGTTAGTTCTGTGTAGAAAAACAGCCACACCAGCTGATATGTGGTAATAATTTGCATTCAATGACATTTCAGTTTGTCCGCTAAACGTTATTGCTGTAAACAAGCATATAGACCTTTGATTGTTTTCCCCATTTGGGGCTGCAGTGCCACGTGCATGCTACTGGTGTATACTAGTACAGTTAATTATATTAATGATATATTAATTGTCCACTTACATAACTGTTTGATCAGAAATAGTGGAAATAGTTGAGCTTTGCATTGAGGCTAGAGTTGAGGTGGGTTTTTGGAAGCTGGTGTATAATAAATGGTCAGGTTAATTAAAGCAAGTGCTAGGTTAATTTGAACATAGTTTCTGTTGGAGCTCTTCTGCATCATTAGTGTACTTTACAAGTGCAGTTCTTTCTAGAGATCGGAACAGAGGATTCATTACTACGGGTGGTGCTGGTAAGGCAGGGCAACAACAGCAAACGCAGCTCAATAGTGGAGATAAGGATTCGCAATAGCAATTTTTCTTAGTTTACTCTCATGGCCTACCTTGTGGAAAGAATAGTTCTTATGTGTGTATACATTATTAGCAAGCTTGGTAAAGAAAAAAGTTGATTAAACCAACCTTTACTATCATAACGGCACAGCATCATTTCCTGTACAGGTACTCTCCGATATACGATGGGGATACGTTCCGATAAATCCATGGTAGGTTGAATTTATCGTAAATCGAGGAGTTTAAAATATACTGTATACAGTGGGGCAAAAAAAACATTTAGTCAGCCACTGATTGTGCAAGTTCTTCTACTTGGTCAATAGCAAAAATTCAACTCAATACTTTGTAACATAACCTTTGTTGGCAGTGACAGAGGTCAAACATTTCTTGTAAGTCTTCACCAGGTTTGCACACACTGTATCTGGTATTTTGGCCCATTCCTCCATGCAGATCTCCTCTAGAGCAGTGATGTTTTGGGGCTGTCACTGGGCAACACGGACTTCAACTCCCTCCACACATTTTCTATATGGCTGAGATCTGGAGACTGGCTAGGCCACTCCAGGACCTTGAAATGCTTTTTACGGAGCCACTTCTTCGTTGCCCGAGCGGTGTGTTTGGGATCATTGTCATGCTGGAAGACCCAGCCACATTCCATCTTCAATGCTCTCACTGATGGAAGGAGGTTTGGCTTAAAATCTCACGATACATGGCCCCGTTCATTCTTCCCTTAACACGGATCAGTTGTCCTGTCCCCTCTGCTGAAAACTAGCCCCAAAGCATGATATTTGCACCCCCATGCAGCACAGTAGGTATGGCGTTCTTGGGATGCAACTCTACATTTTTCTTTCTCCAGTTGAGTTTTCTATTTTGGTTTCATCTGACCACATGATATTCTCCCAGTCTTTTTCTGGATCATCCATATGTTCTCTGGCAAACTTCAGATGGGCCTGGACATGTACTGGCTTAAGCAGGGGGACACGCCTGGCACTGCAGGATCTGAGTCCCTCTCGGCGTAGTGTGTTACTGATGGTAGCCTTGTTACGTTGGTCCCAGCTCTCTGCAGGTCATTCATCAGGTCCCTCCATGTAGTTTCGGGATTGTTGCTCACCGTTCTCATGATCATTTTGACCCCACGTGATGAGATCTTGCGTGGGGCCCCAGATTGAGGGAGATTATCAATGATCCCTTAACTCCCTTATATCATGCAGTGCTGAGTGGAGGAGAGTATTGTAGTGTATAGTGTACATTAAACACTTGTAAAACACTTAAACTAGAGTTGTGCGAAGTCATTAATAAAAAGCTTATTTTACAATAAATTATTTAATATCTCATGCAATTTATTGAATGATGTATTGAAAGTGAAAGACAAAAAATGATTATTGCACAACCACGCTTTTTCTCACTACATTTCCCAGCACTCATCACTCCTGCCATGTCATTCCCTATGTCACACACTGCTGAATTCCTCATCCGACTGCGGGAGAGTACTGCGTATATTGCGTAACACATGCTCGGGCATATTCGAAATTTTTAAATTTAGAATACAGTCAATTCTGCTCAATGTGTATTTATATTTATTGTTGGATTCCCATCATAAAGTCGAAATATTGTAAGTCGGGCCATAATAAAATGGTGAGTACCTGCAATGCTTGTTGAGAATAGAAAATGCAAGGAATCAAGCAAGTAATCACTCCTCAATACAGAATCTAGCTAGACCCTAGTTTTGGACTCTGTTTTTCAACTGATCTCTCAGGATTTCAGTAGGGTTTCAGTGAGGCATATGGTTTGGCTGTTTTTTAATTGTGTTGTCATTGTGGATTTTTAAATAAGTATTGGATCAGTTATTGCGGGAAAAGACAGATGAGCCAGATTTTCATTTAGACCCTACTAGTGAGTCACTGATCCATAGTGCTATGAATCCTGGAAAGGTTTCCTGGGCTACTGAAGCAAAAAACATCGCAGATTCTCCACCATTATTAACAGGTGGAAATAGGTTCTTGTGTGTATAACCATTCTTTTTTTTTCAGCAAACCACATTTCTTTTCTGCTTCATCTGACTGTAGAACATGGCTCTGGAACTGTGGGGCAGCAGTGCTCCATTATACTGCCTGCAATGCTTAAACAGGTGTTTAATTAATTTGTCTTTCTACTTTAACTTTACATGAGGAAAAAAAAAAAATCTGCCAGTGTAGATAGACTTTGAGATCTTCCCACAATACTGCTCTGAAGATCTTAGGTGAGTAATTCATGTCAATTAAAAAGATCTCGGTAGATAAAAACTTTTTTTATTGAAATCACTGTCAGAAAGATTAAAGCTCCAGAGGTTGAGAACTGAACGTTGATCATTTGAATATAGCTCAACAGATCTGGTCTGAACTTACAATAGCATGGCAAGCACTGTTTCTTATAAATGGAGAAAAATGTTTGTATATGAGAAAATCAGTTTAAGTATAAGTGTGATATACTGGATGGGAAAAAATGAAAAAAAACCTTGGGGAAGGGAGTAAAGGACTCGCCAGGGTCCAGCATCTCCATATGTACACAAAACATTTGCATAGTTAGAGCTGACTATTAAGAGATATTTGAGTCTCAATTAAAAAATAAGTGTCAAACACTATTAAAGCTCCTTTTATTATTTGCAGGTGTCTAGTATTGGAAATATTTTTTTCCAATACTAGTCTTTTCTTTCTACAGGAAACCATTTAATGACTAGATTATGTTATGTAAAACAGGTCATTGACCGGACTTTACCATAGTCACAGTGTATTTTAACAAGAAAACTGCATACAAACACTATGTAAATGCGTCAGCTGGACCTCGGAAAACTACTCAGCATCTGAAACCCAAACAACTTATTCACACGATGGAATATAAACATAAATAAACATACCTCGCTGGCTGCAAACACGCAAGAGGAAATGAGTCCACTTGAAGAAACACTACTTTCCAGAACAGGCAATGCAATATTACATTTTAAACGCTTTAAACCTTTAAGTAGGTAATTTCAGCAGGGCGGTACTGGTAGGAAGTCACATGACCGGGGCTCGGCACTTCTAGGTTCATGTAGGTCAAGCCTTAGTGTTAAGCAAAGTACAAAATTTTCTATTTAACATCTTCATACAAATAAAGAAAATATCAAAGTTTGACATAAATAATATTTATGGCATTTATGGCATTTATGGCATTCAAGTTAAACCTTTTTTATTTTGACCAGCTGTTTATGCCAAATGTCCAGAGTTAAAACCCAGATTTTTATTTCCTATTATAATTGAATATAATTGGTAAGACCTCAGTTAATAAAGCAAATGGACATTTGCTTGGACCTTTGTTAAATGGCGCTTACATGAACTGCAGTTGGTCATGTATTGATGTTAATCCCCACTAAAAACTGGAATTGTGAAGGTTTATTGTGACTGTTGCTCAATTGCAAGCGTTTCCATTCAGAGTTTTGTCAATATAGCATATTTTGTCCACTTTTTTACCTTTTGTTTTGGCTTCTGACAGTGAGTATAAATTACATTACAATTTGTCATTTAGCAGAAGCCCTAATCCAGAGCGATTTACACCTGGTTCAATCTTACAATGCAACCAATTGTGGGTTAAAAGCTTTGCTCAGGCACCCAACAATGGCAGCTTGGCAGAGGTGGGATTTTAACCCTGGTACATTTGGTCCAGAGTTCAGTACTTAAAATTTTGTAATTACCGTATTTTTCGGGCTATAAAGCGCACCGGGTTATAAGGCGCGATATCAATAATCGATTGCTAACGGGTCTATGTTCATACATAAAGCGCACCGGGTTATAAGACGCATGAAATGAAACAAAACTCTTAAGTTCCGTCGGAAGCTCAGTTTGGTCTTTACCTGGCGCAGGGCGTCTTCTTGCTTCCTCCACTTCCGTACCATTGATTCGTTAATGTTGAATTCTCTCACAGCTGCTCTATGTCCATGTTGTACTGCGTGACTGATAGCGTTGTGTTTGAAATCCGCTTAGAAAATAAATGAATGAATGCACACACCCTAAATGCTGAAGCACATACCGTATTACTCCGCTATGCTCCTGACTACGGTGGCCGTAAGCTTCGTAACTTACCAAGACCGTGCTAAAACATTTTGACAGATTTATGAGCTCTGTGTACCATCTACAATCGGTTCTAGGTCAGAAAGCTCAACCAGAATTAATTCATACATTAGACGCACCGCATTTTAAGGCGCACTGTCGATTTTTGAGAAAATGAAAGGATTTTAAGTGCGCCTTATGGTCCGAAAAATACGGTACCTACAGTCCCAATCTCCAAATGAATGTAAATGTGCATGCATCAGAAGGTTTTGGGAGTTTACTCTGTAGCAGAAAACTATTTTACTAAAAGTTTACACCACTATTAATGTCAATAACAACATGAGAAATGCTCTGTGATTATTTATTTTTTTTCTTTTTACTTTTTATCAGGGTCACAGGGGATCTGGTTTCTCTCCCTAGAGATCACAGGGTACACACACAAATTTTAACAAATAGGGAAGTGATGTCGGTCACGCGAACCCATACCCTACCATACCCTACCATACCCACATATGTGGTGGTGAGCTAGCATATTAGACTGCTGCACATCCCAAGCTCCCAGAACTTTTAATAATATAGACTTGTTTTATTCTTCATACAGTTCAAGGTAATACAGTATGAGCTATTCTGTGGTAGATTAAACGACTATATTATATGCCTAAAAAAATTAGATAGTTAATAGAAAGTTCATAAGGTATTAATGCTAGTTCACTACATAGACCTTAAAAAGTGGTTGTATGTTCAACCAGTAATGATAACATTTATAAATAGATGATAAAACTAAGATGAACGCCCAAATCTGCTTATTTACTATCTACCAGAATAGCATGTGCAGTCTTGCATCTCTTCAAACATTTTCAATACCTTCATTACTGAAATTACTTCATTACTTCATTTTCCCAGAGGGAAAAAAAGTTTTGGGAGAGTAAATAGCAGAAATGTGCCATTCACCCTTATAAATGATCCAAACAGTCTGAAAGTAATTTCACCTTCATGGAGAGAAGATTTCAAGAGAGTTAATTGCAGCTCTCCACTTGTCCATCTTTGTCCACAAAACATGACACTCAGTATGTGGAGACAGAATGGCAAGTTTAAAAACAAATTCTGTTTATTTCTACCACAAAGCACGTTATTGCATTGCAAGTAAACTGCTTTTAGTGTATTTTACTTTATTTTAGCTACTTCATTCACCTTACAGTTGCAGTGTTATTCATCTGACAGTTGAGGCAATAAAGTAATACAAATCAGTGTTATCTTACATTTTAGACACTTCAAAATGGGCCCCCTTTCGCTTTGATAACAGCATTGCAGACTCTTGGCATTCTTTTGACCAGCTTGTAGACGTAGCTATCTGTAATGCTTCGAGAGGAATTAATTCAGAAATTTCTTTGCAACACAAGTTGTCTTCCTTGCCCTTACCCTTCAGTCAGACTCATTCCAAACCAGCTGTGTTCAGATCCAGCTCATCTGTCACAGCATTCCCTTTCTTTCCTTGTTGCAAGTTCATTTTACACAGAAATGCACTGATCAGTCAGCCAGTGACTGGAACAGGCTGTTTTTCAGCGTAATTGACCAAAACTGGTGACCGGCTGATCACTCTCACATTTACACTTGTGTACCGCGTGATGGTGACAGCAGTACAAACACAGCCACACATGAACAGCACAGTGCTTTTACTAACTTTAATTCAGAATTCAGTTCATGTACAGAGCTTCAAACATGGCTCAGTCACTCAGTTTGTTTATGAGACTGCTGATGATGGATGTTGATGATAAGGAAGTGTTAGATTTCAGTTGTGCTTTTAGTGCTCCTTAGTAAACTAAATAGCCTCTCCGTATATAGCACAATACCACTGAGGGAATATCTATTTTCAGCCATACCCATGTCTTCACAGTGGATGAAGAGGACAACAAGCTCACTGTTAGCAATACATGCATGGTAAAAGTAAGCCATTAATGTTCAAGTGACTGCATTAGACCTGTATGTTGACAACAACCTAAATGTGTCTTGATTTTGCTAGAGATGCCCTGATTTTTTTGGCCAATTTAGATTTTTTTTTAACCTACGACCATCCGAATCTGATTTTCTTTCTGTCTAAGAATTATAAATGACAACTTTTCAAGTTTCTTTTAAGGGAAACTTCTGCCTTTGTTAGTTTTGCCAACATCGGCATATTCAGCGGGGTGAATTTTCATTTTTCTGAAGGTTTTCTGAAATGTTCCTCATCTCTTAATTTCACCATGCATGTATCGCAAACAGCACTGACTGTGAAGTAGCCTACTTTCTTGCTGAAGAGGTCTCTGTCTGAAATAGATACCTACTCACTGTCACGCCCGCCTCCAGCACCGCTCCACCAGCACGCACCTTGCCTCGCTCTGCCTCGCCAACCTACTGATCACCCGCACCTGTTTCTCATTCCGGACTTCCTCCCACACACATATAACCACCTCGCACCCTCATTCTCACGCTTCACGACAAGGTACTCTAGCCAAGTCACATAAGCTCCCTAGCCCTGCATACAGTCTTTGTATTGTGAATAAAAAGCCTACCTTCCCATTCTACGGCCTGCGTTTGCCTCCTCACTCCTCGCGGCGTTACAGATCGTGAAACCGACAACATGGAGGCAGCGGCCACCAGCTCACTCCCCGACGCTCGAAGAACCAGAGCTCGCTCAACGCGCTGGTACCCTCCGTCAGCGACCTGACTCAGCGAGTGTCCCAGCTTTCGTCTTCCTCCGCTGTGCAGCCCGCTGCGGCAGTTCCTCTTCCTCCCAGCCCTCCTCGTCAGCCTTCAGCGGCCTACCGCATCGCCCTACCGGAAAAGTACGACGGCAATCTGGAACGCTGCGAAGGCTTCCTCCTACAGTGTCAGCTATATTTCACCAGCTCACCACCTGAGTCCGACGCAGCCCGAATCGCCCTCATCATATCCCTCCTCACCGGTAGAGCCCTCGATTGGGCCACGGCCGTTTGGACGCAACAAGCCGAGGAGGCCAGAGTCTACGACCGCTTCCTGACAGCGTTCCGCGCAGTCTTCCAACATCCCCGGGAGGGGCGTTCTTCTGGGGAAGTTCTCTTCTCTCTACGGCAGGGTCGCCGCTCCGCTGCCGAATATGCTCTCCATTTCCGGCACCCTAGGGCCCAGAGCGGGTGGAACACACCTGCCCTTCCTCTCCACTTTCCGTCAGGGCCTGGATTCCGATCTCCGCAGAGAACTGGCTGGAAGGGACCTGGACCTGTCGGCTGAGGAACTCATCTCACTCCACTATCAGCCTGGACCAGCTTCCTCGCCTCCACGCTCCGGCCTCTTGTCTCCTCGGCTCGCTTCTTCTCCACCTCGCGAGTGCTCGCCTCCTCCCGAGCCCATGGAAACTCGCTCGCGACACCTGCCCACGGAGGAACGCCGCGCTGCTTAGAGCAAAGGATGGTTGTTGCTGCTATTGCGGTTCGGACGCCATATGCGTCCCGCCTGCGAACCTCGCTCCGTCATCCGAACTGCCGCCTCGGTGCCAGAGTACCAGCACGCACACCCAGGGTGCGTCGGAAACCTCGCTTGAGTCCTATTTACCCTCCGGTGGTCATGCGATTCGCTCACACCGATCTGCCTCTTACAGCACTGATTGACTCCGGCACGCAAGGGAACTTCATCGCCCAGCATCTCGTTTTCGATGGAAGATCCCCTGCCACCGACCTTCCAATAGGAGCAGTGGTCCTCGGCCGACGGCCGCCCACTTGGCTCGGGCGGTTTCCTCCACTCTGCCTGCTCACGGGGCGACTCACCAGGATCCATCACGCTCTATCCCCTTGGGTCCCTTACGTACCCCATCATCTTGGGACTCCCCTGGCTCCGTGAACATGACCCGCTCATCTCCTGGTCTACCCTCGAGCTCACCCGCTGGTCACCTCGTTGTCTGGAACGCTGCATTCTCCAACCCTCCTTGCAGCTGCACTCGCTCCCGCTCACCCAGCCGGATCCTCTTCCTCCCAACGTCCCTGCTCAGTACGCGGATGTGGCTCCAGTCTTCGGCACAAACTCTCCCCCAGCTCTTCCTCCGCACCGTCCCTGCGACTGCGCGATCGACCTCCTGCCAGGTACCTCCTTGCCCAAAGCACGCCTGTACCCGCTCACTACCGCCGAGGAGAAGTCCATGTCGGAGTATATCTCGGAATACCTTAACCTCGGCTTCATCCGGCCCTCCACCTCTCCCCTCTCGGCGGGCTTCTTCTTTGTGCCCAAACGCGACGGGGGCCTCAGGCCATGCATTGACTATCGGGACCTGAACCGGATCACACGCAGCTACGCCTACCCGCTTTCACTGGTGCCCTCGGCCCTGGAACACCTCCGTGCGGCGCAATGGTATACAAAACTTGACCTGCGGAACGCCTACAATCTGATTTGCGTGAAGGAGGGCGATGAGTGGAAGACGGCCTTCAGCACCAGCACCGAGCACTACGAGTACTTGGTGATGCCCTTCGGCCTGGCCAACGCCCCGTCAGTCTTTCAATCCTTCATCAACGATGTGCTACGGGACATGCTAGGCAGGTTCGTCATGGTCTACCTCGATGACATCCTCGTGTATTCTCCGGATTTCAGCACCCACGTCAATCAGGTACGCCAGGTACTCGAACGCCTCCACTCACACCATCTTCGCGTCAAAGCGGAAAAATGCGAGTTCCATGCACAGTCAGTCCGCTACCTGGGGTATGTGATCTCTCCCTCAGGAGTCGCCATGGACACCGGCAAGCTGTCCACCGTCCTGGAATGGCCGAAACCGGGATCCATCAGACAGCTGCAGCGATTCCTGGGCTTTGCCAACTCTTCCGGCGGCTCATCAGGGACATTCAGAAGCAAGTGGCGCCACTCACCGCGCTTCTGCAGGGCAAGCCGCGCTCTCTCCGCATGGTCCCCCGAAGCCGAGCGGGCTTTCGAAGCGCTCAAGGTCGCCTTCACCCGAGCTCCCGTTCTGGGCCATCCTGATCCCGATCTCCCCTTCGTCCTGGAGGTGGACGCATCCTCGACCGGCGTGGGTGCCGTTCTCTCACAACGCCTCGGCGATCCGCCTAAACTGCGCCCCATCGCTTACTTCTCACACAAACTGACCCCGGCCGAACGCAACTACGACGTGGGCGATCGGGAACTGCTGGCTATCAAGCTGGCCCTGGAGGAGTGGAGGCACTGGCTGGACACCGATTCACAATCCTCACCGACCACAAGAACCTGGAGTACCTCCGGTCAGCCAAACGACTCAACCCCCGCCAAGCGCGATGGTCCCTTTTTTTCTCTCGCTTTCAGTTTCTCATCACCTACCGGCCGGGGACAAAAAACACCAAGGCCGACGCCCTATCCCGGAGCCACGGCATCGAACCGATCCCCGACGACCCACCTGTGCCTATCCTCCCGTCCTCATGCTCCGTCGGAGCCATACAGAGGGAATTCGAGCGGGAATTGGAGGAGAGGCTCTCCAGGATACGCGCTCCACCATCCTGCCCACCGGACAAAAGGTTCGTGCCCCAGGACCTCCGCGATCGCATCCTCGCCTGGTCTCACCTCTCTCTCTGCTCAGGTCATCCTGGAGAGACGCGCACCCACCAACTGCTCTCCGTGCGCTTCTGGTGGGAAAACATGCGCAGGGACGTCCACCGCTTCGTCTCCTCCTGTAGCACCTGCGCCCAAGCGAAGACCCCGCGCACTCTTCCGGCAGGCCTGCTCCACCAGCACGCACCTTGCCTCGCTCTGCCTCGCCAACCTACTGATCACCCGCACCTGTTTCTCATTCCGGACTTCCTCCCACACACACATAACCACCTCGCACCCTCACTCTCACGCTTCACGACAAGGTACTCTAGCCAAGTCACATAAGCTCCCTATCCCTGCATACAGTCTTTGTATTGTGAATAAAAAGCCTACCTTCCCATTCTACGGCCTGCGTTTGCCTCCTCACTCCTCGCGGCGTTACACTCACTCATTAGTCTCCCTACATTCTCATTAGTATTGCGCCATATAGACCAAGGGAGTAGCAAAAAACACAACTGAAATCTACCACTTCCTCATTGTCAACATGCATCAGCACCTCATAAAACATAAT
This sequence comes from Ancistrus triradiatus, assembly GCA_025084515.1. Classification (NCBI taxonomy): domain Eukaryota; kingdom Metazoa; phylum Chordata; class Actinopteri; order Siluriformes; family Loricariidae; genus Ancistrus; species Ancistrus triradiatus. Next base: position 69,824 of record JAJAGP010000094.1, read on the forward strand.
GAGTGACTGAGAAGTGTTTAAAGCTCCATACATGAATTCTCCACACAACTGAATTTTGAATTAAAGTTAGTAAAAGCACTGTGCTGCCTATGTGCTGCTGTGTTTGTGCCGCTGTCGCAGTTAATTGTTGCAGGAACAGAATTGGTTATATGAGACTGATCGGCTGATCACTGGTTATGATCGATCATTGGCTTATTTTTCAAATTCTGTGCATTTCTGACTTTTTATCTAAAGTCAGTTTTTATTTCTCAGTTCCATGATTTCGTCTGTGTTCTCTGCATTGCAGACATAATAGGGCTCTGTATTACCTGGTGAACTTGTTTTCATTTGTAAAAGTAAAAATATTGCTCTTAATTTTATTTGTAGGTTTGTGAAAGGAAAAGATTTGTTCTATAACCTAGTGCAAATTTTTATGTTGAGATGTAAGAAGTTTCCATTAAAAGAAAAGTTGATGCTTCTGTATGCAGTCATTTCGAATTCTTAGAAACAAAGAACTCGGGAATTGGCCAGTCATATGTTAAATAAAATCTCAATTTTTACACAGTCATGTGCTGTCCTTAGGATTGGTCTTATTGGAAAACAACTGACTGTCTAACTATGTGCTCACCAGAAATACTATGGTATTTCATACTGGTTCAGTGTGCATTCAGTTTTATAGAAATGCCTGCCTGTGTCACCAGAAAAAACGCCCCCACACCATTATAACACCTCCCCATGCTTTACAGTCGGGACCTCACATGCTGGCATCTTCCGTTCACCTACTCTGCGTCTCACTAAAACATGACAGCTGGTGCAAAAAACGCCAAATTTGAACTCAAACCAAATATATTCCTCTTGTTAACATTTCTCTGAAAGAGGTTTCTGTGCAGGAATTCTGCCTTAAAGACCTGATTCATTGCAATCTACTCTTGATGGCTGCTGTTCAGTTGTGTTTGGTGCTAGAGCTCTGTCGAGCATCTGTTGCAGCTGCAGTCTGTGGTGCTGTTTACTGGTGACTTTGTAGGCTAATGACTGTACTATGCTTGTCGTCTGCAACATGTGGTCATCCTTTCCTGGGGTAATCTTCATAAGAATCAGTTTTATTGTATTGTTTGATGATTAAACTTGCAGAACTTTTGCCATTTTCCTAAGTGATTGGTCATAATTTTTTTAAATAATTATGTACTGATTTATTATTATTGGTTCTTAAAATACAGAAAAAAACATTGTTTTTTTTCCCCAAATAGGCCACTGGCTAAAGTGTGAGTGTGTGTGCCCTACAATGGATTGGTGTCCTGTCTAGGGTCGTTCCTGCCTTGGCACTGGCTTGGCACTGGTTCTCTCGCAAACCCGGTCCATGATTAAGCAGAGAGGAAAGTGAATGAATGAATGAAAAGGTCATGTGGTATCCACTCCAACACAATGATATTCTCAAAACCTTATTTCTCAGTCTTAACACAGATTGAGAAATAAGGTTTTGAGGACAGTTAAAAAAAAATAAGGGTTTTCAGTACCTCTGGCACCTGGAGTCACTTTGCAATAATGCTTGTTCACATTGTCACACTTGCAATCAGTTCTCAGCTATTCTCTGTGTTACCACACAATTGTTACATTTGTAACACATTAACTGCTCGCTTCAGGTCCTTCCACAACATTTTGACTGGATTAAGGTCAGGACTTTGACTTGGCCGTTCCAAAACATTAACTTTATTCTTCTTTAACCATTTCTTGGCAGAACGACTTGTGTGCTCAGGGTCGTTGTCTTGCTGCATGACCCACCTTCTCTTGAGATTCAGTTCATGGACAGATGTCCTGACATTTTCCTTTAGAATTCTCTGATATAATTCAGAATTCATTGTTCTGGCCCAGATGCAGCAAAACAGGCCCAAACCATGATACTACCACCACCATGTTTCACAGATGGGATAAGGTTCTTATGCTAGAATACAGTGTTTTCCTTTCTTCAAACATAACGCTTTTCTTTTAAACCAAAATGTTTCTGTTTTGGTCTCATCCATCCACAAAACTTTTTTCCAGTAGCCTTCTGGCTTGTCCGCATGATCTTTAGCAAACCGCAGACAAACAGCAATGTTCTTTTTGGAGAGCAGTGGCTTTCTCCTTGCAACCCTGCCATGCACACCGTTGCTGTTAAGTGTTCTTCTGATGGTGGACTCATGAACATTAACATTAGCCAATGTGAGAGAGGCCTTCAGTTGCTTAGAAGTTACCCTGGGGTCCTTTGTGACTTACTATTACATGCCTTGCTCTTGAAGTGATCTTTGTTGGTCGACCACTCCTGGGGAGGGTAACAGTGGTCTTGAATTTCCTCCATTTGTACACAATCTGTCTGACTGTGGATTGGTGGAGTCCAAACTCTATAGAGATGGGTTTTGTAACCTTTTCCTGCCTGATGAGCATCAACAACTCTTTTTCTGAGGTCCTCAGATATCTTCTTTGTTCATGCCATGATACACTTCCGCAAACGTGTTGTGAAGAGCAGACTTTGATAGATCTCTGTTCTTTAAATAAAACAAGGTGCCCACTCACACCTGACTGTCATCCGATTGATTGAAAACACCTGATTCTAATTTCACCTTCATATTTACTGCCAATCCTAGAGGTTCACATACTTTTGCCACTCACTAATCTGTAATATTGGATACTTTTACTCAATAAATAAATGACGGAGTATAATATTTTTTTCTCATTTGTTTAACTGGGTTCTCTTTATCTACTTTTAAGACTCATGTAAAAATTAGGTTTTAGGTCATATTTATACAGAAATATAGAAAATTCTAAAGGGTTCACCACTGTACAACATAAAGGAATTGCTGCTGACATATTAATACCACAGGGCTCCTTCAGAGGAATTTCAGACTTCTGAGTACAGGCTTTGACATTTCAGAGACTTGGTGGTGATGGGCAGTTAATCGAAAAGTAATCAAAATTAACATTCAGAACTTTTAATCGTGATTTTCCCATGTTGATTAAATAGTGCCGATCTCTTTCAACACTTGGAGCACAATCTGTCCTGTGGAAGTGACTGGGAATGAGAGCAACTCGGCCACGTAAAATGACAGAGCGGGGTTAGCGGATGCTGATGCTCAAAGTGCGTAGAGGTCGGCAACTTTTCTCAGAGTCAATCGCTACAGACCTGCAAACTTCATGGGGCCTTCAGATTAGCCCAAGACCAGTGCGTAGTGAACTTCAAGAATGGGTTTCAATGGCCGAGCAGCTGCATCCAAGCCTTACATCACCAAGCTCAATGCAAAGTGTCAGATGCAGTGGTGTAAAGTACACCGCCACTGGACTCTAGAGCAGTGGAGACGTGTTCTCTGGAGTAACGACTCATGCTTCTCCATCTGGCAATCTGTTGGACAAGTCTGGGTTTGGCGGTTTCCAGGAGAACTGTACTTATCTGACTGCATTGTACCAAGTGTAAAGTTTGGTGGAGGGGGGTTTATGGTGTGGGGTTGTTTTTCTGATGTTGGGCTCGGCCCCTTAGATCCAGTGAAAGGAACGCTTAATGCTTCAGCATACCGAGAGATTTTGGACCGTTTCATGATCCCAACTTTGTGGGAACAGTTTGGGGATGGCCCCTTCCTCTTACAACATGACTGCGCACCAGTGCACAAAGCAAGGTCAACCTCAGCCTGATAGAACACCTTAGGGATGAATTAGTGTGGAGACTCAGAGCCAGGCCTTCGTCAGGCATTCAACTTCAGTGTCTGACCTCACAAATGTGCTTCTGGGAGAATGGTCAATAATTCAAATAAATACACTCCTAAACCTTGTGGAAAACCTTCACAGAAGAGTTGAAGCTGTTATAGCTGCAAAGGGAGGGTCAACATCATATTAAACCCTATGGATTAAGAATGGGATGTCACTCAAGTTCATATGCGTGTGAAGGCAGAGCGAATACTTTTGGCAATATATGTGCAACAAAATGCCTTCTACAGGAAAAAGTCAGTGTTTAGTGTGACCTCCCTTGGCTTTAATCACACCTTGAGCTCTTGGGGAGATTGTCCTGAAGTTTTCTGAAGTAATCTTCTGGTATATTATACCAGGCTTCTTTCAGCACTTCCCAGAGTTCTTTAGATTTAGGCAGTCTTTTATTTCTTTCTCTCTCCAGGTGATCCCATACTGCCTCCTCAGATCTGTACTGTTGTTTTTTCTTGTATTTGTATTGTATTTTCTATAATGGTTATATTCTAATAAAGAGACTGAGAAATAATTAGATATCATCATTACACCATTGCTAAAACAACAAATCTAATGGTGGCCAAAGACTTTTGCTAAGTACCATATGTCAGAAACAGATTTCTGCTATTGTAATATTTGGCTTTTAAGTAAAACATTTGATGAATGTTGTAGAAGTGGCTACTACTACTGGATTAACTAATAACACACACATTTGGTTTTCCCTTGCTCCCAAAGATATTAACAAGGAGGCAGCATAGTGTACATAATATTTTGTAGAGGGATTTGAAGCATGACTTGGCTGCTTAGACCAGCATATAAATCATTTAAGACCACATATGGTGTAGTAGCTTAATGCAGTGTAAGGGCACTGTTAATCACATATACATTCAGCTAATATTATGAAGTGACGAGGTTTGTATTGATCGTTTTAACTTTTAAAAAGGCTTTGCTATGTGTTGCGGCATGGAAGTGACAGAAGATGAATTGTTTTAATCTTGTTTTATGAATATGACAATCTAGGGGTAGTTAATCCTAAGAGTCATATACACTTTTTTCCCTGCTGTTACAAATATAATATTAGTGCATGCTGCTTCGATATACAGCATATTTACTAAACATATAAATTACACTGTTCAAATCATACTTAATTCTGAATACTGCTACTAGAATGCTGTAAAAATGTGTAAAAGTGCTACTTATTTTAAATGAGAGGCAATAAAAATGCTTTTGATTTCAGTTTCCTAATTATTTTAGCCATTATGGTGCACCTGTATGCCATGCTGTATGTGCAAAATAAAATAATTTGCTTTGTTCAAGATCAAGACTAACATGTCTTATCCGACGATGGTAGTAATGAATGCAACTCATTTCCAAGAGGTTAGTAATGTAGCCCAATTGAAACATTTGATATCTTTACACGTTTCATTGTTGCTGTTTGTTCGTACATTAGAGGTGCCGTTCTACATTTAGACCATCTAATATGGTGGACTTCTAACAGTGTGCAAGGCCTGATTAAATGCCATCATGTTTATTTACTTGCAGAAAAATGTGGAATTTATATTGCAAGTAATCCTCTCTAAAGCCTCACATCACTGTGCTCTCCTGACTCACTTGAAGATTTTATTGTTTTGCCACCAGAAACAAGAGTCTTTCAAAGATCAGAGCCTCCCTGGGCTTGGTAACTCGTGTTCAGAATGATAAATCCAGAGATTTGTGCAAAGACTGTGTGATTGAATGCAGTGGTATGCATTTTTGTTAAATGCACAGCCTCAAGAAGAAGTGTAAGAGTGTAAGACACTAGCACACAAAGAGAAATGAATCTACTGCTGATGCTGAACAAGAAAGCATTCTGGGATGACAAAGAGCGATTGAAAATAGCAAAATCCACCATTACAAGTAATTTGCCATGGTCCTGGGGGGTCTGACTGTGTCTCAGGAGCTATGCGTAAGCCGTTGGCTCATTTTCAGCTAATTAAACTCCCTCCAGTGTTGGCTGATTGTGCTCCATCATGCCCCATTGTAGGATTGGTTTTCATTTCTGGATGGGACATTTAGGTTATAATGAGCTCTAAAACAAGTCTATCTGCTCAGAGGCTGCATTAAGAGAATTGCCTCTTTTACAAAGGGGAATACTTTTGTAGAGGGAAAAAAAACTGGACAGTATGCATATTCATCACTGACTGGTTTAGGTTTTGGACAAATAGATTACTTGCTGACGGTTCATTATTGACATCTATATATCTCATATATATATATATATATATATATATATATATATATATATATATATATACACACATACACTTATAAAGATGGTACACTTCAACTATGAGAGACAAAATGAGAAAAAAAAAGTCCAGGAAATCACATTGTAGGATTTTCAAATAATTTAAATGTAAATTACGGTGGAAAATAAGTATTTGGTCAATAACAAAAGTTCAAGTCAATACTTCGTAACATAAACTTTGTTGGCAATGACATAGATCAAACGTTTCCTGTTTGCACACACTGTAGTTGGTATTTTGGCCCATTCCTCCATGCAGATCTCCTCTTGAACAGTGATGTTTTGGGGCAACACGGACTTTCAACTCCCTCCACAAATTTTTCATTCTTCCCTTAACACGGATCAGTTGTCCTGTCCCCTTTGAAGAAAAACAGCCCCAAGTCATGACGTTTCTACCCCCATGCTTCGCAGTAGGTATGGTGTTCTTGGGATGCCACTCAACTTTCTTCTTCCTCCAGTTGAGATTTTACCAAAAAGTTCTATTTTGGTTTCATCTGACCGCTTGATATTCTCCCAATCCTCTTATGGATCATCCATATGCTCTCTGGCAAACTTCAGACAGGCCTGGACATGTACTGGCTTAAGCAGGGGGGCACGTCTGGCACTGCAGGATCTGAGTCCCTCTTGGCGTATTGTGTTACTGATGGTAGTCTTTGTTACTTTGGTCCCAGCTCTCTGCAGGTCATTCATCAGGTCCCTCGGTGTACTTCTGGGCTTTCTGCTCACCGTTCTCATGATCATTTTGACCCCACGGGATGAGATCTTGGGTGGGGCCCCAGATCGAGGGACATTATCAATGGTCTTGTATGTCTTACAATTGCTCCCACAGTTGATTTATTCACACCAACCTGCTTGCCTATTGTAGATTCACTCTTCCCAGCCTGCTGTAGGTCTACAATTTGCTTCCTGGTGTCCTTCGACAGCTTTTTTTGGTCTTGGCCATGGTTTGAGTTTGGAGTCTGACTGTTTGAGGCTGTGGACAGGTGTCTTTTATACAGATAACGAGGTCAAACAGGTGCCATTAATACACGTAACGAGTGGAGGACAGAAGAGCTTCTTAAAGAAGAAGTTACAGGTCTGTGAGAGCCAGTAATCTTTGCTTGTTTGTGGATGACCAAATACTTATTTTCCACGATGATTTACAATTAAATTCTTTAAAAATCCTACAATGTGATTTCCTGGATTTTTGTACCTATGTGTACCTATGATGAAAATTACAGACCTCTCTCATCTTTCTAAGTAGGAGAACCTGTACAATCAGTGGCTGACTAAACACTTTTTTTGCCCCACTGTGTGTTTGTGTGTGTATATATATATACACTGTAGTCTATCTGTTTCTCAGCATAGTTTATTAGTCCCCTTTTTCTGTTCTGTGATGTTCTGTAATGGTAAAAACCCCCATTTTCTGGGATTTTGTTGATAACGATAATTCGATGATACTTTGGCAGTGTATATTTTGGGTCTAACGTATTCAAAAGTTGCTTCTCTCTAAACTGCCTGAATTGGCACCGTGTCTTTGGTGACAGCATTTGTTTGGTCTTTCCGTCTGTTGCTTTTCTCGTCATAAGGCACTGTTTTGCAGAATGATTTATAAGGTTTGCGGAGTGTGTTTTTTTGCTGGTTCCTTGGCTGGTTTAAGTCTGTCGTTTACAGCTGATTCACAAGAATTGCCATAATCTTCATATTCTGTACTGTGGTTAGTTCGCAGGTGGTGAAATAAGTTAGTTGTCGAGCTGTTTTTAATGGCAACCAATTTACAACATAGTTTGCTGATTTCCGTTCTTTGAGCAACCTCCAACTTTTCAAGCCAAACCATGTCAGACGGCATAGACTGTGAAGCTGGCAGTGTCTTTATTTTGTCTCCTGGCACAACCCTTAAGGCTTGATATACTCAATAATGTCAGTGTGCACATCGTTAAAACAATAATTAAAAAGATATTAGCGAGGGCAATCTTACACCCCTACTACATGGTGACTGAGGACTATCTGTAATTACTTGACATATATTTTTGTTACACCATTTATAGACAGTGCTGCTGTCCTTTACCCACATAATAATGGTGTTACATCACAAAGTAATGATTTCAAACAGAATGTCTAATTTCCCATTAAAATCAGCATGTCAGTGTCTCTTAAGCTATTGCCCAACTGGGGTAGTTTAGCAGGAGTTGGTAGCGGAGTACAATAAATTACAACAGCTTGATTACCACATTGATACACAGACTTGAACTCCAGTGACTGTGGTCATGAGCTAGCGAAATGAAGCTGCATCACTTGGGCACCCTCTCATGTGTAATATGCAGCTTCTCTAAATCACACAGACAAACTATTGTGAACTACGATTATGGTTTATTATTAACGTTTTGTATATACAGTGTATGCAACTCCATAAGTATTCACACTTATTAAACTTTCCCACATTTTCTAGCATTACAACTTGGAGTTAAAATGCACTTAAGTTAAATGTGTGTTAGTCATATGGTAAAGAAGGTCTTTACCATATTGTTGACACACACATTTCGAAACAATTGAATGTGAAAAATAGTTTTTTTATTGTGACACAAAGGGTAGTTAAACAAAAAGTAGACATCCGTTCATTGCATATGTATCCACCCACTGGATCACTACTTGATCGCACCACCCTTTTCTGCAATTGCAGCTGCAAGTCTTTCTGGATATGCTTTGATTAGCTTTGCACATCTGGATTTTGCCCATTGTTCCTTTCAAAATTCAGCTCTGGCAGATGTGTTGAAACCATCTCTAAAGAGTTTGGACTCCACCAGTCCACAGTCAGACAGATTGTGTACAAATGGAGGAAATTCAAGACCATTGCTACCCTCCCCAGAAGTGGTCAACCAACAAAGATCACTCCAAGAGCAAGGCGTGTTGGCGAGGGCACAAAGGACCACAGGGTAACTTCTAAGCAACTGAAGGCCTCTCTCACATTATGTAATGTTAATGTTCATGAGTCCACCTTTAGAAGAACACTGAACATCAAATGGTGTACATGGCAGAAAGCCGCTGCTTGCCGCTGCTCGCCTGCAGTTTGCTAAAGATCACATGGGCAAGTCAGAAGGTTATTGGAAAAATGTTTTGTGGACGGATGAGACCAAAACAGAACTTTTTGGTTTCAAAGAAAAGCATTATGTTTGGAGAAAGGAAAACACTGCATTCCAGCATTTTATCCCATCTGTGAAACATGGTGATGGTAGTATCATGGTTTGGGCCTGTTTTGCTGCATCTGGGCCAGAACGGCTTGCCATCATTAATGGAACAATGAATTCTGAATTATATCAGAGAATTCTAAAGGAAAATGTCAGGAAATTTGTCAGTGAACTGAATCTCAAGAGAGTGCGTCATGCAGCAAGACAACGACCCTAAGCACACAAGTCGTTCTACCAAAGAATGGTTAAAGAAGAATAAAGTTCATGTTTTGGAATGGCCAAGTGAAAGTCCTGACCTTAATCCAATGGAAATGTTGTGGAAGGACCTGAAGTGAGCAGTTAATGTGAGGAAACCCACCAACATCCCAGAGCTGAAGCTGTTCTGTACGGAGGAATGGGGTAAAATTCCTCCAAGCCGGTGTGCAGGACTGATCAACAGTGACATGTATGTACAGTTACAACTGTACATTTATGTTGTACTTTTGCTTTAGACTGACTTTTATTCATCTGGTATGTTACTGATCTTAGAAGGTGTTCCTTGTTTTTCATTTTCAGCATTTTGTTAAATCAGAGCTACGGCTAATTAAAAGAAAAAAAGAAGCGTGAACACCCTTTAATTGCCTTTTTTCGCACTCAGAAATTGCCTTCTATTTGTGCAATTTTCGGAAATTACCTTCAATTTTCTTCTTAAGAAATGGTTATCTTGGAAAAAAAACACAGGATTGCATGGGGGGCATGAGTTGCTCTCGTACTGAATTTTAAAAAGTCATTCTGGTAAAAGTAATTCCTTTAGAGAGTATACTATTCAATAATCATAATGATTATTTAATACTATTCAACAAATCACTGTGATTTGGTAAGGCAGTCATAATGAGCAGGACGATGTCTCTGGTTTCAAAACAGAGCCCCTGGTAGCTTAATCAATGGGAAGCAATATGGCTTTGCTGTGCTAATTTTCAGCTACTCAAATGGTCATCCTAAAAAGATGTGTTACTGCTCGTTCCAAATGACTTTGTCACCTAAATTGGATTTGGTTCCGCTAAATGGTTTGAAAAGTCAATAGTCATGATCAGCAGTGTGAGACAATATGGCATGGCGTGGCATGTTTGTCCATTTGCTGCCTGGATGTGTGAGCAAGGTCACTTCCCTCTCCTATTTTTTACTGCATGACTTGATCTCAGTTTATCTATTATGGCTGTGGCTCAATAATAAAGGCAAGCATGAATCCACTGAAGCATCTGCAGGCGTGTGATTTCCAGCCTCTACAGCAAGTGCAGTCATCATATCTCTCATTTCATTGTCCTTATCTGATGGAACTAGAAAGTACTGTATAGCTTGTTAACGAGGTTGTATTCTGCACTTCTTTTAATGAAGAACTGTGGTTGTCCAAACAGAAGAGCACTCATGATCAATCCTCTGCTAAACTACAGATGTGGATTTGATTAGCTGCTAATAAAAGCACTCTGTTAATTATAGCTGTGTCAGGAAGGGAAGCTGTCTGCTGCTTCCACTAAGCAGCACTGAAAAGCCCCCTTGTGGTGTTGCAAATGGATAGCCTACTTTCAACGCCTTGCTTTGTTTACCTCCTGCTAGTATGGGCTGGTCATACACAGACTTGCCATTGCTGTGGCTATATATAAAACATTAGATAATTACTGCAGTTATTCTCTGGCTTTCAAAATTTCACAACCTGTATCTGCTTCGCTGTAGCTTGGAGTCGAATAGCGCTTGCATGAGAACACCAGTGATTCTCTTTTTTCCTCTGAGTCAGAGTTTGGTGATAAGTCTTCACGGGCTCCTCCTGTAAGTGCATGATAAGCTTCTGTAGCAGTGCATTATATTAAAGTGCAATAGCAGGGCTGGGCCTGCCTGTCAAATCTTATTGAAGTCCAGCTATCACACCAGCTCCCCATGGATTACTGATGTCACGATTGAGGCTGTGGCAGATGTACTCCACCATGACCAATTTCATCTTCTCATTTTAATCCTATTTGTGATGTTAAGCAATATACTCTAATTTCTTGGAACAACCTTGCAATTGATGTCAATAACTGAGTTAATTTCACACTTTCAAATGCTATATTGTGTGATCCGACTGACTAATTATATTACGATGTTGGAAAGCCAAATTCTGAGTGCCCAAAATAAACAGCTTGGTGATTACTCTTTTAACAAAATGCATTTAATCCAAAGATCCAGCTGCAGATAATGGCATTTCCTGAAGGCCATTTGCACATCCTGAATGGGGATGCAATGTGACGGTGTTGCATTCACGGAACCCTACGATAGACATTTGCCTCAGAATTTTCTGGGACAAGTTTGCCATTAACTTCATATTCTGCATGGTGGATAGTTCCCAGAGTTTCTGTCTTTAACAGCACAGTTTGGAACATCTGTCTTTTCAAAGCCAAACCATGATAAGTTACCATGACATTTAGTGTTTCACTTTATACCGGTCCTTCAGAAGTATCGCGATACTAAAACGGTACCATACCTACAGTGCTGCTTGAAAGTTTGTGAACCCTTTAGAATTGTATATATTTCTGCATAAATATGACCTAAAACATCATCAGATTTTCACACAAGTCCTAAAAGCAGATAAAGAGAACCCAGTTCAACAAATGACACAAAAATATTATACTTGGTCATTTATTTATTGAGGGAAATGATCCAATATTACATATTAGTGAGTGGCAAAAGTATGTGAACCTTTGCTTTCAGTATCTGGTGTGACCCCCCTGTGCAGCAATAACTGCAGCTAAACATTTCCGGTAACAGCTTTATCTCTGTGATGTTGTTGGGTTTCCTCACACTAACTGCTCACTTCAGTTTCTTCCAAAGCATTTCGATTGGATTAAGGTCAGGACTTTGACTTGGCCATTCCAAAACATTAAATTTATTCTTTTCTAACCGTTCTTTGGTAGAACGACTTGTGTGCTTAGGGTCGTTGTCTTGCTGCATGACCACCTTCTCGTGAGATTCAGTTCATGGACAGATGTCCTGACATTTTCCTTTAGAATTCTCTGATATCATTCAGAATTCATTGTTCCATCAATGATGGCAAGCTGTCCTGGCCCAGATGCAGCAAAACAGGCCCAAACCATGATACTACCACCACCATGTTTCACAGAGAGGATAAGGTTCTTATTCTGGAATGCAGTGTTTTCCTTTCTCCAAAAACATAACGCTTTTTTTTTTTAAACCAAAAAGTTATATTTTGGTCTCATCCGTCCACAAAACATTCCTCCAATAGTCTTCTGGCTTGTCCACGTGATCTTTAGCAAACTACAGATGAGCAGGAATGTTCTTTTTGGAGAGCAGTGGCTTTCTCCTTGCAACCCTGCCATGCACACCATTGTTGTTCAGTGTTCTTCTAATGGTGGACTTATGAACGCTTTGCTCTTGGAGTGATCTTTGTTGATGTTCATCAGGCTGGAAAAGGTTACAAAACCATCTCTAAAGAGTTTAGACTCCACCAATCCACAGTCAGACAGATTGTGTACAATTGTTACCTTCCCCAAAGCATGAGTGAACAATTTAATCATGAGTGAACAATTTAATCTAATAAGGTAGACTTTGAGGCTGGTGATGTCTGTCTTTTGTCTCCTGGTGCATTTTCAGCAGAAATCACTTCACCAGTGAGATCCGGCTGCTAGTAAAAAGTTAACTAACCTGTCAAAAGAAATCACACAAACTCAAGAATACAAAGGAATGTCACATTACTGCTGACTGTTTAAAAGTCTTAACAACAATATGACTTTTAATCAAACTATTTTCAGTAATCAAATTATTATTGTTATAAATGTACCTCTTCATTGTCAAGTTCTTTCTGGGTTTTTCATTGTTATTAAAAACACAAGGAACTTTAAGTTATATGTTCTATCATGTCTTATTCCATGACTTTCCCTGATATTTTAGGTTTTTGATATGGCATGGTTTCAGTAGTGAGATACTTTAGGCAGGTATCGTACCGAACTCATAATTTTGGTATTGTGACACACATCTAGCAATTAAATTTAACAATGTAGACTGTGATTATGGTGGTGTTTGTATTTTGTCTCCTGCTTCAGTTTGCTCACTCATTTTTAACTTCATGTGCTAGTCATGTGCTTTTAGATAGAATGCTAGCTTGATTTGTGCATGATGCATGCAGTCAGTGTACACCCAGTAGTCTGTCCTACCTGGCTACATGATGTAGTGAATTTCATACTCCATAAAGTTAGCTTGCACATGGTTAAAACAGCAAAAAATATATTATCCTACACGATACATATCATACAATCCTACTGTTGCCCTGTCCAGGGTGTATATCTGCATGTGACCATTGCATTCTGAGTTCAATGAGACCCTGACATGGATAAGTGGGAGGTAAAACAGGATGCTTTACTTTGCTTCACTTTGAAAAGAGCTATTTGGCTGTTTGGAGTCTAGGATTTTGCATAAAGCATCAGGTTGTCATTCACATAGTAAAGGTTAGCATGTGTTTCTTTTTTTCCCTACTACGTTCATCTTTTCGAAATTACTCAGATGAACAAACCTATTAGTGTACTGTATACCCTAATCCTAAAAAAAATCAGGATCACCGTGTAGTACACTATTAGAGGGGGCAGCATTTATAAGGGGAGTAAATGATTTCAGTCCCTACCTAATGTGGCTGTGCTAATTTCTATAATTACTGACACTGAATGTCAATGCTTTGTTTGAAAACATGCCTGGTTACATGAGATAAAAGCTTAAACATGCTGATTCTCTTAACAGTACCTAATAAATTAAATGGCTTGCATTAAAATGTTATCTATGTTAATGTGGTTTTTGTTTTCTGAACTAGGTGGGTGAGATACTGACACAAAATGATATCTCTATTTTCTGGGATGTTTCGCAGCCAAGTCTTACATTGTATTAGTTTGCTCTTGTTAATAGGATATAAGCTGTTGCTTACTAATAGGGTTGGGCAGTATAGATGTTTTTAGTGTCATCCTGTCATGACATATTAGTGCTGTACACATTACTATGGCCAAGGGCAGGGTGACAGACCTTACAGAAAGGGTGTGGGCACCCCAGAGAGCATAAAAGCTACTGCACCATGCCCCCCAAAGGCAGACAGACAGAAACACACACACAGCCTTTATTATTATTACTATGTACAATGGTGCTTGAAATTTTGTGAACCCCTTAGAGTTTTCTACATTTCTGCATAAATATGACCTAAAACATCATCAGATTTTTTCACACAAGTCCTAAAAGTAGATACCAAAATATTATAGTTGGCCATTTATTTATTGAGGACAATAATCCAATATTACATATCCCTGAGTGGCAAAAGTATGTGAACCACTGCTTTCAGTATCTGGTCTGACCCCCCTTATTCAGCAATAACTGCAACTAAACTATTCCTGTAACTGTTGATCAGTCCTGCACACCGGCTTGGAGGAATTTTAGCCCATTCCTCCATACAGAACAGCTTCAGCTGCTTGCTTCAGGTCCTTCCACAACATTTCGATTGGATTAAGGTCAGGACTTTGACTTGGCCATTCCAAAACATGAACTTTATTCTTCTTTAACCATTCTTTGATAGAACGACTTGTGTGCTTAGGGTCGTTGTCTTGCTGCATGACCCACCTTCGAATGAGATTCAGTTCATGGACCAGGCACAAACCATGATACTACCATCACCATGTTTCATAGATGGGATAAGGTTCTTATGCTGGAATGCAGTGTTTTCCTTTCTCCAAACATAACGCTTTTCTTTTAAACCAAATATTTCTATTTTGGTCTCATCTGTCCACAAAACATTCTTCCAATAGCCTTCTGATTTGTCCACGTGATCTTTAGCAAACTGCAGATGAGCAGCAATGTTCTTTTTGGAGAGCAGTGGCTTTCTCTTTGCAACCCTGCCATGCACACCATTGTTGTTCAGTGTTCTTCTGATGGTGGACTCATGAACATTAACATTGGCCAATGTGAGAGAGGCCTTCAGTTGCTTAGAAGTTACCCTGGGGTCCTTTGTGACCTCACCAACTATTACACGCCTTGCTCTTGGAGTGATATTTGTTGGTCGACCACTCCTGGGGAGGGTAACAATGGTGTTAAATTTCCGCAATTTGTACACAATCTGTCAGATTGTGGATTGGTGCAGTCCATACTCTTTAGAGATGGTTTTATAACCTTTTCCAGCCTGATGAGCATCAACAACTCTTTTTTTTTTTGAGCAACTTCCATCTTTTCAAAACCAAACCACCTCCATGTGATTGAGCATGAGTGAACAATTTAATCTAATAAGGTAGACTTTGAGGCTGGTGATGTGTGTTTTTTGTCTCCTGGTGCATTTTGTTCACTCATTTTGAACTTGTTTTTAGGTATACTAATACTTGATTTGTGGCGGTAGCGTACTGCATGCATAGTAATCCTGGCAACCTAACGCAATGAATACCTGAACCCTTAAGGTGCATTTTTGACAGTCTGTCTGTTTTTATAACTGTATGTTACTCAGCTCACACATTGTTAATACAAGAATGAAGATATTATAATGAACACTACTTACACACGTCTGGATAAGGGCATCTGCGAAATGCTGTAAATGTACTTTTTTGGGGTATCAGATTTTATGGATGAAAACAATTTTGAATCCAACATTTGAATAAAACACAGCAGTGTATTGTGGGTGTTCCTCATATGCTAGGGTACATCATTATACACTACTTTTTGTTGTGCCTAATGGAGTTTTTAGAGTGCACTGGATATTTAGCATTTTGTTGTCAGACAAAACTACAAAATGAGAGATTCCAACAAGAGTGCTGTAGCAAGCAGGGAACAGTTTTTGGACAGAGCCAAGATGTTTGTTTAACTCTCATTAGTTCACACTGCTTCATTGTTGACTCCTACAAAATGTTTAAACTAGGACATTGAGAACTCCGTTCCCCTACTAGATCTTGTAAATGACTAACTGGCTGGCAGGGGGGAGAAAGGCTGCCAATGAGACTGAGCACGGACAATAGCACTGCCAGAATGTTCTTTCCCCACTGAATTTTGCTTGTGAGTTACATTAGCAGATGAACTTGTAAGCTTCACATGGACCAAACTGCCCGTGTACAATTCCAGCAAGACATGCTGTATTCAGTACATAGTGCAACTGAAAAATGGCAGGTGACATTGAAGGTAGAAATGCTTATTTGTGTGGCGTTCCAGCACAATGAGAAATACGCTGTCAGTCCACTCAAGGTCCTGCCACTTGTATGCCATGATAAAATGTCTTTCTGAAACATAAAACAGTTCTGATAGTGAAGGTGACTGAAACCACTACACTGCCGTGTCTCTTACCGGAGAAATCACTGCTTCTCCTGCTTATGGAAAAAGAAGCAAGATAAGGATGAAGGTGTACAAAAATATTTCATGGAACCATTAATACTGGTGTGAGTGAGCGCATAGATATTCACTAAGGGCTGAATTCAGAGTGAAACTGAGATTAAATACAGAAATGGTGCACATTGGTATTCAGAATCCAGACTTGCATCTTGACTTAAGCTATGCCTGGACAGGCACACATGAATCCTGATCATAAAAGTCATTGAAACTTTAGGCTGAGTAAATATAACTTGAAACTTTAAATTGTGCTAGTAAACAGCTTCAAACATAATCAGGTATAATTAGTAGCTAAAAGTATTTATGTTACAGGCCACTAATATAAGTTGCATTTACCATATAGAAACACTTTGTAGTTTCTGCAATTACAGACTGTAGTCTATCTGTTTCTCTACATACTTAGTCCCCTTTACTCTGTTCTCTAATGGTCAGGACTCTCACAGGACCAGGTACTATTTCTCATGAATGCAGTGACACTGCTGTGGTGGTGGTGTGTTGGTGTGTGTTCAACAGGTATGATTGGATCAGAGTAGGGCTGGGCAATTAATCGGAAATTAATCAAAACATTCAGAACTTTTAACTGACGTAATCTTGCTCATATCGGTTATTTCACTTTTGCTTTACATTCTGTTACTACGTTTTTTAAATTCTCTTAATACATTTCCAGTTGTGCACGTTTATGTACTACCCCCTTGAAAACATACTACCTTAAAAACATGACCCTACTCATGTGACTCTGCCCGTCCAATAAGTGACATTGAGAACTCTAACACCAAGGTGGTTTTACCAAAGTAAAATGCTGTGTGCGTCGTATGGACACATTTGGCTTTATAGAAAACAATACCGAGCAAAAAGAAGTCAGGTGTAAACACAAAGCAGGTATTAATTACACAAGCATTTAGAAATGCTACAAATCATGAAAAGGATTCAAGAAGTTGGAAAGAAAATGACACCATTTTTAACTGTAATTAATACTGTAATTAATTAATACTGTAAACAAACTAAGATAATAATAGCAACATATAATATTCACAATAACAACCAAGTAGAACACAGCTAACTGAAACGGGGAACCCAGGTTATGGGTGATGAGGGGAGCTACAGGGAGCTGACACCGGCCTGGAGAAGCTACAGGGAGCTAACGTCGGCCTGGAGAAGCTACAGGGAGCTAACGTCGGCCTGGAGAAGCTACAGGGAGCTAACGCCGGCCTGGAGAAGCTACAGGGAGCTAACGCCGGCCTGGAGAAGCTACAGGGAGCTAACGCCGGCCTGGAGAAGCTACAGGGAGCTAACGCCGGCCTGGAGAAGCTACAGGGAGCTAACGCCGGCCTGGAGAGGCTACGGAGAGCTAAAGCCGGCCGAGAGGCTACGGAGAGCTATAGCCGGCCGAGAGAGGCTACGGAGAGCTATAGCCGGCCGAGAGAGGCTACGGAGAGCTATAGCCGGCCGAGAGAGGCTACGGAGTGCTATAGACGGCCGGGAGAAGCTACAGGGAGCTAACGCCAACCTGGAGAAGCTACGGAAAGCTATAGCTGGCTGGGAGAGGCTACGGAGAGCTATAGCCGGCCGAGAGAGAGGCTACGGAGAGCTATAGCCGGCCGGTAGAAGCTACGGGAAGCTATACACCGGAGTAACAACAGATAACATTAACTTACACTGCAGGCAAAGCCGCACAGTCGTATCATGGCGAGAACCGCAAGCGCAAGAGTCCAGCAGACGGAACCGCAGCAAAAGGGGTAATCCAGCAAAACGGAGAAAAAAACCCCAAAGAATAATCCAGAGGGGCAAAACTGCAACAAAAGATAACCCAGCGGGGGTGAGCGTGCTGGAGAACAACCAACAAAAACTGAGCTAATGCTCTCGCAAGGCAATGGTGTGAGCGTTCAGCTTAAATAGCGTCCATGATCAAAACAAAGTTTCAGGTGCGTCCTCGGCCATCTTTCCTACGGGCAGGATTGTGGGTGATGTAGTCTTTCCTCGCCCACGTAGGCGAAATCCTGCTTCAGCCACGGAACGTAACAGTATTATATCATAAAATTTCCAGTACCCACCCCTAATACACACACACACACACACACACACACACACACACACACACACACACACACACACACACACACACACACACACACACACACACACACACACACACACACACACACACACACACACACACACACACACACACACACACACACACACACAGGGACTGTGAGTAGCCTAGTGGATAAGGTTCTGGACTATGGACCAAAAGGTACAGGTTTCAAATCTGACCTCTGCCAAGCTGCCACTGTTGGGTCCTTGAGTAAGACCCTTAACCCACAATTGCTTGGGATGTAAGAATGTATCGATTGTAAGTCGCCCAGGCTAAGGGTGTCTGCTAAAAACAATTACATAAATGACAAATTTTTATGTAAACATGCTTTGTCATCCTGTCAGTATTGTGATGGTACTGGGCTCTCACTAAAGTGTCAACAAATTCACTCATAAGATGTCTTCTGATTTATTACATCATCACTTGCTCCTCTGTATAAAGGGAACTGGCTGTTTGTAATCAAACTACTCAATTTTAACTGAAATGGACATTTATCAGATATTACCATAGTCACAGTTTTTTTATGCTACTGTAATGTAAATATAAAGGGGGTTTTTCACAAGGAAACTGCATGCAAACGAACTGTAAATGCTTCCGGGATATTGCTGAAAACCCAAATGATTGATGTGTGATTGAAACGACTTGTACTGTTGTTTGACACATGCAAAAAAAATTGTATTATGAACAACACAGAGGCTCAGCCAGATGAAACAGAGACTCAACGAGTGAATGTGAGCCAGCTTATACAGTTATATGATAGAGAGAATATACAGGTAGTGGGGGACAATCAAAGGAGTACTACCTACAATAGGACAGGCATATACACTTATGAACACCATTTACATCTTGTTACAGATGCTGTAAGTAGCGGGACGTCATACACACAAACACAATCAACTTTAAAAAAGTCTCTAAACACTTCGACCCAGTTAGAACAGCCTTTAGTCCAAACGTGAGCTAACAAGTTTGAAGATAGACCTCTGCTCGTGGATCCAGTGTTGATTGGATTGTGTGACCAGAAGGGCAGAAGAAGCCAAATGCACACTGCTCTAGAGTACACCAACGCAATAATAATACGCTGGACAAGGAAGCTGTAATAATTGTTAAGTAAAATATGTTAATTAAAGCTAATCAGGCAGCGCTGTACAGTGTTTTTAGCCATTTTGATGCTGTTTACCGGCGCAATGTCCAGAGTTAAAGGAAAGCTTTTTATTTCCTATAATAATGTATTGTAATTATTATTAAGACTTCTCCCGTGTTTATATGCATTAAACTGCACATATCTGTATATGTAATGTCAAAAATCTGCAAGAGACCCTCAGAAAACTCGGACTTGTGCATGTGCACATCCCAAATCTGAATGTGAATAACTGACTTATGTGTAATTATGCACTTGTATGGGTGGCACGTCTTATTACATACAGTTTCAGTAATTACACCAACAAGATCCTGTACATGTTGTCGCTAAAATCTGGTATATGATATATGAAAGAGATTATGGAGAATTTCTTGCAACCAAAATCTTTCTTC
The DNA here is from genome assembly GCA_025084515.1 of Ancistrus triradiatus. Lineage (NCBI taxonomy): Eukaryota > Metazoa > Chordata > Actinopteri > Siluriformes > Loricariidae > Ancistrus > Ancistrus triradiatus. The sequence continues at coordinate 89,937 of JAJAGP010000094.1, forward strand.
CAGCTGATGCATTTTACATGAACCTCGGAAAGGATGACTGATCTCTTGACCTTGAAGGCACACTTTCTCCTCTCTGCTGTGCTCTTCCTTTAAGGTTAATCATCCAGCTTCCAATATTAAATGAAGCTCTGAAACCACAGCAAATTACCATTTGCTAGCTATTGCAGTTAATGTTCATGGTGTTTGATGGGCTGGTAAAGCAGGTCTGACTTTGACTGATTGCATTCTTGTGCATTCTTATTCAGGTAGAAAATTGACACCATCAGATGAACTATACCTTGAAACAAGGCAGTAAAAGTACGTTTTGATCTGCTAGGGAGACGAGTTCTTTCTCCTCAGGATGTTCATTTCCACAGCTCTTCAGTTACTGAAAATTGCAGATGTCATGTCACATTATGTTCTCATCAGGATGAATTGTTTTTGAAACAGGAAAACCTGACGTTAGATTTTGATGCTCTGCAGACGAATTGAAAGTTCAGGATAAATGCAGGTTTAGAAAATACAGGAACCAGATTTTCTCATAGATAACAGTGCATATAAGGCGTCTGGTATATCAATATTTTTATCCAAACAATTTTATGGAACAAGTTACATTTGCATAACAGAGTTTGACTGTATTTGTTGTTGTTTCTTATGCAATGAACTGTTATATGGATCTATACGAACAGTTCCTAAAACGCCAGGCTTGTTTGATTTGAATTATGTTAAAAGCTGTTTGATATAACAGATGCAAAATCATGCTTAAAAATAGTTTCATTGCTTTAAATGCATAAACATTTTAAGACTATGATTATGGTTTTCAGAAAAAAAAAACCCTGAAAGTTCAGGTGGTGTATTTTTCAAATACATATAGACATTGGCAGTTGAAATGCTGAAATGCACACACTATTCTGACATTTGATGACTGTTTGAAGGGATCTGCCCGTCAGTTACAGTGGGGCAAAAAATTATTTAGTCAGCCACTGATTGTGTAAGCTCTCCTACTTAGAAAGATGAGAGAGGTCTGTAGTTTTCATTGTAGGTACACTTCAACTATGAGAGACAAAGTGAGAAGAAAATCACAATGTAGGATTTTTAAAGAATTGAATTGTAAATGATGGTGGAAAATAAGTATTTGGTCAATAACAAAAGTTCAACTCAATACTTAACATAACCTAACCTAACGTAACATAACCTTTGTTGGCAATGACAGAGGTCAAACGTTTTCTGTAAGTCTTCACCAGGTTTGCACACACTGTAGCTGGAATTTTGGCCCATTCCTCCATGCAGATCTCCTCTAGAGCAGTGATGTTTTGGGGCTGTCACTGGGTGACATGGACTTTCAACTCCCTCCACAAATTTTCTATGGGGTTGAGGTCTGGAGACTGGCTAGGCAACTCCAGGACCTTGAAATGCTTTTTACTTCGTTGCCCGAGCAGTGTGTTTGGGATCATTGCCATGCTGGAAGCTCCAGCCACGTTCTATCTTCAATGCTCTCACTGATGGAAGGAGGTTTTGGCTTAAAATCTCACGATACATGGCCCCGTTCATTATTCCCTTAATATGGATCAGTCGTCCTGTCCCCTTTGCAGAAAAACAGCCCCAAAGCGTGATCTTTCCACCCCCATGCTTCACAGTAGGTATGGTGTTCTTGGGATGCAAGTCAGCATTCTTCTTTCTCCAAACATGACGAGTTGAGTTTTTACCAAAAAGTTCTGTTTTGGTTTCATCTGACCACATGATATTCTAACAATCCTCTTCTGGATCATCCATATGCTCTCTGGCAAACTTCAGATGGGCCTGGACATGTACTGGCTTAAGCAGGAGACACGCCTGGCACTGCAGGATCTGAGTCCCTCTCGACGTAGTGTGTTACTGATGGTAGCCTTGTTACGTTGGTCCTAGCTCTCTGCAGGTCACCGTTCTCATGATCATTTTGACCGCACAGGATGAGATCTTGCGTATGAACCAGGATCGAGGGAGATCATCAATGGTCGTGTATGTCTTTCATTTTCTTGCAATTGCTCCCACAGTTGATTTATTCACACCAAGCTGCTTGCCTATTGTAGATTCACTCTTCCCAGCCTGGTGCAGGTCTACAATTTTCTTCCAGGTGTCCTTCGACAGCTTTTTGGTCTTGGCCATGGTTGAGTTTGGAGTCTGACTGTTTGAGGCTGTGGACAGGTGTCTTTTATACAGATAAGGAGGTCAAACAGGTGCCATTAATACAGGTAACGAGTGGAGGACAGAAGAGCTTCTTAAAGAAGAATTTACAGGTCTGTGAGAGCCAGAAATGTTGCTTGTTTGTGGGTGACCAAATACTTATTTTCCACCATGATAGGCGAGAATTTAAGAGCAGGAAGTTTATCATTTGTGTGTGTGTATTTGTGTATATCTGTGTGCAAGAAACTACCTTAATGGTCATGTTCTTACTTGCTTGTTTGCTTATGTTTGGACTAGAGACTGTTTTAGCAGTTGGTTGATGTGGTTAGGGACTTGTTTATGCAAGTCCCATTTTTTTGTGTATTGTTTTGTAGCATACTTTCTGCTGCTTATTTGTAACGAGCTGTAAATGGCGTTTGTAAATGTATGTGCCTGTTCTATAAAAAGTACTGCTTTGTTTGTCACCCCACCACCTATGTATTCACTCTAACCTAAACTGTTTCACATTCACTTGTTTCCTCTGGCTGACCTTCCATGTTGTTTGTAATACTGCCTATCAGTGCATTTTTGGACTTTGTCAAACACAAAAATTTCACCTCTATCACCCCATACTCTTAACATGTAACATCTTAACACTGTACATGGCTAACATACTCTGTTACTGCTTTCCCCTACAAATTTTTCATGTGAAAATACCCTTTATATTTATATTATAGTAGCATAAAAAGACTGTGGTAATGTCTGGTCAATGACCGTTTCAGTTAACAACCTGTTTCACAGAATGTCATTAAATGCTGGTTGTTATATCTGTACTTGCATGCTGACTGTTTCCTTTGTCTTTCAAATCTTGTCTTAACCTGACCAGATCCCATTAGCTCCCATTTAGTAATGACATTTCAGACAGTGGAAACTGCAAGCAGAAATAATTTTAAATCAATTTTTAAACTCAGGCTGTTATCATACTTTTCAGATGCCCAGTCAGCTGCTTAGAGGAGCTTGTGACTGTTTGGTGTAGACAATTATATGGGTTCATGAACTGCTTCAAAAGACTAATAATAGTGAACAAGCGGTGTTAACATTTAATTTCTTTTTGGTGCTGATGAACAGAAGCAGTGACATTATAGGGTATAAGCCATGAATGAGCCTAAAAAGTGTGTGTGTGTGTGTGTGTGTGTGTGTGTGTGTGTGTGTGTGTGTGTGTGAGAGAGAGAGAGAGAGAGAGAGAGAGAGAGAGAGAGAGAGAGAGAGAGAGAGAGAGCGCATCGGCAAGAGGTGTGTATATACAGTGGTGCTTGAAAGTTTGTGAACCATTCAGAATTTTCTATATTTCTGCATAAAAATGACCTAAAACATCATCAGATTTTCACACAGGTCCTAAAAGTAGATACAAAAATATTGTACTTGGTCATTTATGTATTAAGGAAAATGATCCAATATTACAGATTAGTGAGTGGCAAAAGTATGTGAACCTTTGCTTTCAGTATCTGGTGTGACCCCCCCTGTGCAGCAATAACTGCAACTAAACGTTTTCTGTAACTGTTGATCAGTCCTGCACACCAGCTTGGAGGAATTTTAGCCCATTCCTCCGTACAGAACAGCTTCAACTCTGGGATGTTGGTGGGTTTCCTCACATTAGCTGCTCGCTTCAGGTCCTTCCACAACATTTTGATTGGATTAAGGTCAGGACTTTGACGTGGCCATTCCAAAGCATGAACTTTATTCTTCTGTAACCATTCTTTGGTAGAACGACTTGTGTGCTTAGGGTCATTGTCTTGCTGCATGACCCACTTTCTCTTGAGATTCAGTTCATGGACAGATGTCCTGACATTTTCCTTTATAATTCTCTGATATAATTCAGAATTCATTGTTCCATCACTGATGGCAAGCCGTCCTGGCCCAGATGCAGCAAACCAGGCCCAAACCATGATACTACCGCCACCATGTTTCACAGATGGGATAAGGTTCTTATGCTGGAATGCAGTGTTTTCTTTTATCCAAACATAACGTTCTATAAAAGTTTTATTTTGGTCTCGTCCGTCCACAAAACATTCTTCCAATATCCTTCTGGCTTGTCCACGTGATCTTTAGCAAACTGCAGATGAGCAGTAATGTTCTTTTTGGAGAGCAGTGGCTTTCTCCTTGCAACCCTGCCATGCACACCATTGTTGTTCAGTGTTTTTTTCTGATGGTGGACTCATGAACATTAACATTAGCCAATGTGAGAGAGGCCTTCAGTTGCTTAGAAGTTACCCTGGGGTCCTTTGTGACCTCGTCAACTATTACACGTCTTGCACTTGGAGTGATCTTTGTTGGTCGACCACTCCTGGGGATTGTAACAATGGTCTTGAATTTCCTCCAATTGTACACAATCTGTCTAACTGTGGATTGGTGGAGTCCAAAGTCTTTAGAGATGGTTTTGTAACCTTTTCCAGCATGATGAGCATCAACAACTCTTTTTCTGAGGTTGTCAGAAATCTCCTTTTTTCGTGCCATGATACACTTCCACAAACATGTGTTGTGAAGAGATCCCTGTTCTTTAAATAAAACAGGGTGCCCACTCACACCTGATTGTCATCTCATTGATAAAAAAACACCTGACTCTAATTTCACCTTCATATTAACTGCTTATCCTAGAGGTTCACATACCTTTTCCACTCACTAATATGTAATATTGGATCATTTTCCTCAATAAATAAATGACCAAGCATAATATTTTTGTGTCATTTGTTTAACTGGGTTCTGTATATCTACTTTTAGGAGTTGTGTGAAAGTCTGATGACATTTTAGGTCATATTCATGCAGAAAAACAGGGGGTTCCCAAACTTTCTAGCACCACTGTACATGCATAGCGAAAGTAAGCCATGGAGGAAAAACTATGAAAATGTTCAGAACATCAAATTAATAAGATGTTCAAAACGGCATCACCCTGCTGAAAATGTGGAGTTTGACAAAACTAAGGCAAAGAGGATAAAGCTAAAGCTAGCCAGAGCACAGAGTCAGGCACAAGTCTTCAGCCCCCGATATCTTTCTTTAGCAATGAAACAGTTTCCATTAAAAATGAAAGTTGAACAAAAAAGGTTTCTGATGTCATTGTCATTTATAATTCTTAGAAAGAAAATCTGAAACAGCCAGTCACATGTTAAAAAACAGACATTGGATTCTATTAAACCTGTATATGTTACTATTTTATATGTAGTTATATGCTTAACAGTTTTCACAAAGTTTCTAAATGAAAGGAGAAATATAGTTAAATATGAGAAAGTATCTTTTGTTTGTTGGGTGTATAAAATTCAACATGTAATAAGAAGTAGGTCTTTCATGTGGTTATTTTATTTTATTTTTTAAATCACTGAATAAACAGTAAATGTGCTATATTATGATATATATTGTTATCAGTATATGAAATGACCTATATCATGATATGAAGTTTTGGTCATATCACACAACTGTATATGGTGCCATGGTAACGACTTTAGTTCACGTTCGTGTTGTCTAATGATAACGGGTAACCCAAAGCAATTTTTCCAAAAGACCCTTCATTAATTTGATGTAAATAATTGTCATTGAAGCATTTTGACTGCAGATTCTTTCTGTATACCAGCATTTCCCATAGCCAGAGTTGTGAATATATTTACTAAATGTTACAAAGATGCCAAATGGGATCTATAACTGCTACAGACTGTCCTGAAGAATATCAGGGCATGTTAAGATGGGGATGTAGCAGAAAAATAACGCATTGGTTATTTTGGGTAAATGGAGTTCAAAGTAAAAAATTGGATCAGAAATGCTTTTACAATTTGGCCAAAGGCAATACAGAAAGTGGAAATTATTTAGTCTGAGACATTAGCATGTCCTTGAGAAGGCCTGTTTGGCTGGCATGAAATTTGGAGATGTGTTACTGGGGCATGTGGGATATGTGAGAGATCATTCCACTTAGCAGGTGTAAGACCAACCGCAGCTCAGAAATAAAGTTGTTTAGCCCAGCATGAAATATTTTCCTGAAAAGGACTAGCTGCAGTGGTCAAAGCTGCATGATGACATCAGTTACACACTAATGGATTAAAACAATGTATTTCTTCATGAAGCTGTGACTTGTGTGTTATTGAGATTATAATTGTACTAACATCTTAAAACAGACATGTTAAGAGACGAATTCATTACACAAACCTAACCACTGCATTTTTGAGTTTTTTTTAATTGAGGTTTTATTAATTGACATGCATGTGAAATATCATACTACACTACTCTGCATGTCCTCCCCATGTCTGTGTTGGTTTAGTCCAGGTACTCCGGTTTCTTCCCACAGTCCAAAGACATGCATGATAGGTTAATTGATTGCACTTAATTGTCATTGACCTGTGTGTGTGTGTGTGTGTGTGTGTGTGTGTGTGTGTGTGTGTGTGCGTGCGTGTGTGCGTGTGTGTATATATATATACATATATACATACATATATACATAAACAAACAAACTTGGGCCACCATTACATTTGTTGTTTTCGGAATGGTATAATGACCTTACAGTGGGGCCAAAAAGTATTTAGTCAGCCACTGATTGTGCAAGTTCTCCTACTTAGAAAGATGAGAGAGGTCTGTAATTTTCATCATAGGTACACTTCAACTATGAGAGACAAAATGAGAAATCACAAAATGAGGAAATCACATTGTAGGATTTTTAAAATATTTAATTGTAAATCATGGTGGTAAATAAGTATTTGGTCAATAAATTTGGTCCAACTCAATACTCAAAACAGCAAGATTTCTGGCTCTCACAGACCTGTAACTTCTTCTTTAAGAAGCTTTTCTGTCCTCCACTCGTTACCTGTATTAATGGCACCTGTTTGACCTCATTATCTGTATAAAAGACACCTGTCCACAGCCTCAAACAGTCAGACTCCAAACTCAAGACCAAAGAGCTGTCGAAGGACACCAGGAAGAAAATTGTAGACCTGGCTGGGAAGAGTGAATCTACAATAGGCAAGCAGGTTGGTGTGAATAAATCTACTGTGGGAGCAATTGTAAGACATACAAGACCATTGATGATCTCCCTTGATCTGAAGCTCCACACAAGATCTCATCTGTGGGGTCAAAATGATCATGAGAACGGTGAGCAACAATCCCAGCACTACATGGAGGGACCTGATCAATGACCCGCAGAGAGCTGAGACCAAAATAACAAAGGCTACCATCAGTAACACACTACGGCGAAAGAGACTCAGATCCTGCAGTGCCAGGCGTGTCCCCCTGCTTAAGCCAATACATGTCCAGGCCCGTCTGACGTTTGTCAGAGAACATATGGATGATCCAGAAGAGGATTGGGAGAATATCATGTGGTCAGATGAAACCAAAATAGAACTTTTTGGTAAAAACTAAACTGGAGGAAAACGGATGCTGAGTCACATCCCAAGAACACCATACCTACTGTGAAGCATGGGGCTGGAAACATCATGCTTTGGGGCTGTTTTTCTGCAGAGGGGACAGGACGACTGATCCGTGTTAAAGAAAGAATGAACTGGGCCATGTATCGTGAGATTTTAAGCCAAAACCTCCTTCCATCAGTGAGAGCATTGAAGATGGAACGTGGCTGGGTCTTCCAGCATGACAATGATCCCAAACAGTAAAAAGCATTTCAAGGTCCTGGAGTGGCCTAGTCAGTCTCCAGACCTCAACCCCATAGAAAATTTGTGGAAGGAGTTGAAAGTCCATGTTGCCCGAAAACATCACTGCTCTAGAGGAGACCTGCATGGAGGAATGGGCCAAAATACCAGCTACAGTGTGTGCCAACCTGGTGAAGACTTACAGGAAATGTTTGACTTCTGTCATTGCCACAGAGGTTATGTTACAAAGTCTGAGTTGGACCAAATTTTATTGACCAAAACTTATTTTCCACCAATTTATCAATAAATTCGTTAAATCTACAATGTGATTTCCTGGATTTTTTCTCATTTTGTCTCTCATAGCTGAAGTGTACCTATGATGAAAATTACAGACATCTCTCAGCTTTCTAAGTAGGAGAACTTGCACAATCAGTGGCTGACTAAATACTTTTTGGCCCCACTGTATATAACAGATTGTCGTCGATTCGATTTAAAAATTACTCACGTGAATATGTCACTTCATAACATTCTATTCCACTGATCATTCCTGTCTTGGTGAGCTTTAGCATATCTTAGCTTTGTCACCTGTTCCCCTTCTGAAAAAGTTTTTTTTTGGCTGCTACACTTTCAAAAAGACCATTACTGATCAAGCTTCTTTGGACTGTAGAGGGGTCAACTTGGCATACCAATAAAGCTGCCAGATGCTGCTATTGCTTTTGCTAAATGCTTGCCACAGTAGTCTATAGAACAATGGGGAAGAAAGGTGATTTAATTGACTTTTAATGTGGCATGGTTGTTGATGAGTATGTCAGAAACTGCTGATCTACTGGGATTTTCACAAATAGCCATATCCTAGGATTTACAGAGAACAGTCCAAAAAAGAGAACACATCCAGTGTGCAGCAGTCCTCTGGTCAAAAAATGTCTTGTTGATGCCAATGGTCAGAGGAGAACGGCCAGACTGGCTGAAGCTGATAGAAAGTAACTGAAATAACTATTCGTTACAACAAAGGTATGTATGTACATTTTGAGCCCTGAAGCATATGGGTTACAACAGCAGAAAGGTTCCATTCTTCTCAGATTAGAAAATGCAACTGAGGCTACAATTCACACATGCTCACCAAAATTGGACGTCAGAAGACTGGTAATGATGTGGGGCACACTTTGGGCCCCTTAATGTTGGTTGAGCATTTTTTTTATACTTATCATGGAGGTTAGACATACATATATATAAGCCCACGATATGTTCTGGACACATTGTTCTGTATATCATATAGGAATGCTATGTGGGATACTGTTGCGTACTAGTATTGACTAAATATCCCAAGATACTGCATTGTGTCCCATATGTTAATTTATTTCATATCATCACTGACAGTCACATATAGATTTTTTAAAACTATTTCAGATGGGTAAAATATTATTTCATTGTATTTCATTGATTTGCTCAGTCCGTCTTTCACTTGCACATGCTTTCTCGCTCTCTCTCTCTTTCTCTGACAAGAAACATACGGAATGAGAAAATGTCTTTTATATGACAGCGCAACATATTTCCTGTTGTATTTACGAGGTACGAGAAGAGAGCAGGGAACTGAGAAGTGTGCAGAAACTGCGAGAGGCTGTGAGAATTGAGCACATTTCACTCTTAGCCATGACGTGGTCCTTGTTTCCCCATGGTGCATCAGCTTGCCAGCACAAATAAAAACAACATCTCAAATAGAATCTAAGCAGCAACAATCCGGCGATCTTCTCAATGGTGCTGTGCTGTGTAGCTCAGAAATTCACCCGAGTCATAACACCTGAGTCCATTATCTGGGTGCTTATAAGGAGCGCAATACCAGGCAAACCTAGCTTAGCATTCAGCTCACGCTGATGCCGCATGGGTTTAATAAACCTTGTTTAATAAAACTTTCTGCATTGTGATATGTGGCTTTACAACTGCCACAGCTAATGTATCGGGCAAGGTAATATATGGGTTACATAAGTTAATAATCTTAATAATTATTGTTAGGAATGTCTTGATGCATGCTCAATGATCCAGATAAGAAAATCTCGAGACTGAAGAAGTCACTTAGATGAGTGACAAAACGTTTCTCCAACAAAAATCTATGTCCAGATGAACAGACTTAACTTCTTGGATTGTTAGGAATGCACCGAAACCACTGTTTTCCATCCAATACTGATACTCAAGTAAATTCAAGATACTTATACTGAGTCCCGATACCACCTCTAACTTAACTACTCGATAGGTGCCTATAAATCCTGATATTTATATTGTTCCACTTTTTATAGTAAAACCAGTGTTCTGTATCCTAAATAAGCTTGAAATAATAGTATTTACAGTTTGAGTTTGAAAAGTTTTAGAGCCATGAAAAATAAATTTGTCATAATGCGGTAACAAGCACAAATAGGGAAGCATAATCTTTTGAAGTGTTTTAATTGTTGGTTATTATTTACATTTCATCCATCCCTCAAAATACTGGTGAGAAATAATAACACACCGCAGACAGCCTGAGTTAAGCTTCATCTAGTGGTGTGCATGTGGTCTCCTTGGAATTATAAGGTTCTATCTGCGTTCGGAGTGGTTTACAGATATTGAGCTTCAAAGTTTTTGTATTCTAAATAGCAAAACTGATATGTGGAACAACTCTCTTTCATACATGAAAGTCACAGACACCCTAAATGTATTCTAAATGTGCAATATCAAAATCCAACAAAATTTGTAAATGTTAGTTTTTTGCAACAGGTCAAATGTAAATGGAACCTTCTTATCCTAAGAACTTACTTTCTCCATGGAATTATAGCGTTCCTTCTGGCAAAACAAACAGCAGCAATGATTTTCAAGGAACTCATTTCTTTTTAAAACATGAAATTAGTGTCATAACAGATTGTCTACATGTATCAGAAAATAAAATGTCATTTTTTTCAATGACATTTTTATCATTTCTTTTTCATGGCATTTCTTGTTTTAGGACAAATCATCATTTTCTTATTCAAAAAACATTGCAACTTAGGTGTAAAAGGTCATTGCTAAATATTTTGTCCAGTGCAGAAGTCAATTTTAGGTAGGAGAACTTTCCTTTAGGTTAGACAGCACTGTAATAAGCTGCCCCAACAAATAAATGTAGCAGGTCAGTATGAAAGCAGTACTGTATTAGGTTTGATTTTATATCAGAAATGTTGACTCTAATGCACTAAAATGTCTTATTTTGGAAGAAAAAGAAAAGATGATTGAATTATGGAAATCAATAATTGTTGTAATTAAGACGTCAATTCAAATGTATACTATTTATTATCCTTCAGGCTCAGTCTAATAAAACGCAAGAAATCAGACTTTTTAAAGAACCGTAAGATGACAGGCAATGCTTCAGCAATATTTCAATATTTCATAAACTTAGGCATACAAATTATATAACCTTAGAATATACTTATTTATTTAATTATTTTTTTATTAAATTATTAATTGCAACTGGTTTATTAAAATTCATCCCTTGTTAATTAATTAATTACTGCATTTAAAACAATAAAAGTATACATTTTCTACTACCTATTTTTAAAATTAGTGTTATCTAATCATCTAAAAACAACAAACTTCACCAAGCTCTTCTTTTCTGCTCTGTTACCCTCGCTCATTGAGCATTGAGTGACATGGCAAAGAAGGAGGAATGTGATTGGTCCACTTGTGTATTCGAAGCACCAATTGCCTCTCACAGATGAGAGACTCCACAGGTAGAACCGCAGATAAAGTGTCCAAAATGCATAAAATTTAAAACACCTCAGATAATGTTAAGGATAAGTCACAGAATAAGTATAAATGAATAAAAAAATGTCAGCTACAACCTTATAATTCCACGGGGAAGGGGACGATGTACATCAGAAACCTCTTCCAGGTATCTGTGCTCTCTATTATAGATACTGATACTGTGTATAAGCGTAAGTATCGGTGCTACTCTAATTATTATTATTGTTATTATATATGTGAATGTTGCTCTTGTTAAAAGAGTATCATATATTAGAAATTCATTTCAAAGTCTATGTTAAAATAGCTCTTGTGGTGTGGAGGTAAGAGCCAGTTGCTGGGACCTGGGTTTGAATTCCAGGTTGGGCTTGCAACATGAAGGTCAGGTGGTGAGGTTATTGGTCCCTGCAATGCAGAGGCTTTGGACTGGAATTATGAGATAGGCTTCAGACCCCACTGTGATCGTGACTAGGATATGCTGGGTCAAAGCTGGTTCTTTCCTATGTATGCTCTAGGCTCCTCACAAACATAATTCTTTGAAGTGATTCTTAAACAGCCATTTAGCAGTGCAATGTCTCGTGTTACTTGTCAGGGTTGAGATTCCTCACCTCGTAGTTCAAAGTCTATCTTGATGACTGCATCATAACACTATCAAATCTGTCATACAGGGCGTGTACAGCAAAGTCAGAGCCCTTTGCACTCTTGACAGTGTAGTGACAGCTCAGTTGTCACCAAGCCTGATGTTTAAACACCCCAAACATGATTGGACTTGTGTTACTACACAACAGTTATTAAGAGGTCTACACCCAGAATATATATGGATATGCATATCATCATATTTTCACACAAGTCTTAACGATTAAACAAATTAGACCAAAATATTATACTTTGTCATTTATTAACTGATCCAATATTACAAATCTGTGAGAGGCAAAAAGGATGGGAAACTCCACAAATGCAGTAACTGGAAATGGGGATTAATCTGTGTGCTCCTCTAGTCTGCTGACCTCTGCTGTAGCATTATAATGACCATTTACAGGAAATATTGGACTTGGCTCAAACCCTGAAAACCAGCCAGAGGCCTTTGCACCACTACTTCCACCAAATTTTACTGAAGACTCTAGGTTTGGGGGAAAAATAGATTCTTTGATGCAGGATTCGGCATCGACTCTCAAATGTAAAAAAACAAAATTTTTTAAATGTCAATTGTTAACGTAATGCTGAAGAACGAATGCAAATGGTGGAACTCAAAAGCCAGACCTCTGAAGTCGGAAGTGCAGCGCCGCCCGGACAGTCTGTTGCGTGCACATAACAGGACAGGAGGTTACAGCAGCACAGTACGCTATACGGCTTTAACTGCTCCTCAGTAACAGAGACTCAACAGAGTTATTTATTTCAGTGCTTCAGTTTTACATGTTTTTTATCTCATCTTTTACACTTTGGAGTTCGGTAATTTCCATACAACTTCGACAAATATTCAAAGCACTAAATGGACCAAATCCAGGTAGAAATAAACGTGGCACACTAAAATGTAGTGTTTCCATTATTTGGTCAGATACCTGTAGACCTACATCTACTGAATTGAAAAAAAAATCACTTTTAGCTGTACCATTCAGATACACATGGAATTTCCCATTTGGTCTTGGAGAGATCTGATCTATTGGTTGTCAACAATGAACACGTTTATGAGCCATGACTGAAGATAATATTAAATATGATGGTAATTTCTTTAGGACATCAAGACGAGACCACCTTAGACCAAACGATCAAGCTGACACGAACTCTAGCATTGGACATTGGAAATTTGTACATGCCAGTGAAATTGCTTGGAAAGTCATTTGGTTTAAGGCTGCCATTACTGACACAGTGATCCCCAAAAGCTACAGTGAGACCAAAACTGAAGTCATGGAATGACTGTGAGAAAAAATTAGAGAAAAAAAAAAAAAAAATCAGTTAACAATTGAATTGCAGCCCTCATAATCGTAATCAAACCAATTTGTGAGGTGCCTACTGTGTGATGGCTGGTCTTACAGCCACACAACTGAATTGAACAGTTACCATGCCTGCTGCTCCAGTTTTCCTTCCGGGTCCTGGCTAAAAGATAGAGGGCAGAGCCTGGTTAAATGGAGATCTGGAATTGGACTATACCATCAGTTGTGCCAGCAAAGGGAGGATGGGAATGTTTGTATTGAGTTTTATTAATGGTTTGTAATTTTTCCCCCTTTGTTAGTTTTATGGTTTGATCAGTTAGTATATAGGTTTTTCCATGTTTCGTTGTGGGTTTTTTTTTTTCTTTTCTTTCCTTTTCCTTTCGGTTTTTTTGAAGCTGAGTTTGTTATTTAGTTGTGAGTAATGTTTGTTGATTTCTTTTAAGGGCCCATTACTTAAGTTTGTTTATTGATTTTGTGATCTGACTATGGATATAATAAAGCCCTTTTTTGGATATAATTCCTTGCCTGTTGGTCTTTGACTGCTTGGTCCCTGACATAGTGATTCCCACTTCTAGTAGACACAATGCATTCTGGTAGATGCATTCCCCTGGCATCCACCAAACACAGAAGTGTATACAGATGCCTGTTGTGTTATGATAGACATTCAGCAGAAACCGTATTCTAAATTTGGAATTTCGATTTTTCCTCAGGGAAGCGATATGCAGTACTCCAAGGAACAGAGTTTCACTGCTCCAGAGTCTAGTGGTGGTGTGCTTGACACCACTCCATCTGGTGTTTGACATTGTGCATATTGTCATTATGGTTGTGTGTAACGTGCCAGGTTAATTGATTATGCCAATTGGCATTGACTTGAATGTATCTATATGACTAGTCTTGATGTATAGATGTGTATAGATGTAACCTTGTGTGTGTGTGTGTGTGTGTGTGTGTGTGTGTGTGTGTGTCGCTGAAATGGCCACTAATGCTGATGATACACGATGCGATGATATATGACGTTACATGATCCAAAGAAACAAACAAACAATCATCACTATCGGTCTCAGACTTTTGGTCCCCACTATAAATGTTCTTGGTCTGCATTTTTACACACTTAATTTGTACCAATTTCAGCCTATTGATTTGCTTATTAACTTGCTCATTTTTGAATAGGTTTGTTATTTGTATTATTTTCAGTCCCTTTTTTGTCTACAATTTTCTGTTACACTCGGTCGCACTGTAATTGAGTTCTGTCCCTCAATGTAATAAAGGGGCATTGATTTGTTGTTTCATTTCACTGTTTGTTTTAGATGTATGTGCTGTCATTTTTAATGCTATTTGGAGCAATTCAAGCTGAATTTCATGCTATATAAAACGTGTCCATATATCTGTGTGCTTGCAGAGATTTCAGGGAGCTCAGAGGACATAGCATTGGTACGATGGAGGCAGCAATGGCTTGAGAATGGTACTCTGCTCTTTCACATCCACCATCAGGATGGCAGTCAGAACACAGCAAACCATGACACCACGGAGGACCCGGTCAACGACACTGCGGCTGAGGAGGAGCTGCGCATCCTGCACATCTCAGTAATGGTATAGTATATCTGTGCTTGATTTGGAGGGCCAGTTGGGGTGAAAATGCTCAGTGCTTTCCACCGTGTGACACTGTGACAATGGGCTGCTGCAGTTAAAGTCCAGTGCTGAAGTGGAAAGTTCAGGTGAAGGTTACATAAGCTCACATAAGGAAAATTCTAAAGTGTGTAGCAGAAATGTTCAATGTTTGCTTCATGTGTGTCTGAGTCCAGTCTCATGATACTGACGTAGTTTACATAGGCTGTATGATAGATAGCTAGTATTTAGCTGTGGTTTTTACATTAACCTAATTTGAAATTTATATCATTGCAGACAGTAAGAACCCAATATATTTCTGTCTGGTATTGTCTGGTCAACTTCCTTTCATTTCAAACATCCATTCCTGTATTTCAGGCCTGCAACACATTCTACAGAAAAAGCATTTACCACTTTGTAATGTTGCCATTCCTTTTCACAACACTTAAAAGACGTTTTGGCACAGAGGATACCAAATGATTTAGTGTTTCAGGTGTTATTTTGTCCCATTCTTCCTGCAAACACTTCATAAGGTGTGCAGTATGGGTTGTTGTTGTGGCATCCTCAGTCATGCTTTTGTAATGTGTGCTGCATATGGTTTTGCGTTGTCTTGTTGGATTTAGCAGTTAATTTGAAGGTGAAATTAGAATCAGGTGTTTTCAATCAATGGGATGACAATCAGGTGTGAGTGGGCACCCTGTTTTATTTAAAGAACAGGGATCTGTCAAAGTCTGCTCTTCACAACACGTTTGTGGAAGTGTATCATGGCACGAACAAAGGAGATTTCTGAGGAACTCAAAAAAAGAGTTGTTGACGCTCATCAGGCAGGAAAAGGTTACAAATCCAGGGTAACTTCTAAGCAACTGAAGGCCTCTCTCACATTGGCTAATGTTTATGCTCATGAGTCCACCATCAGAAGAACACTGAACAACAATGGTATTCATGGTAGGGTTGCAAGGAGAAAGCCACTGCTCTCCAAAAAGAACATTGCTGCTCGTCTGCAGTTTGCTAAAGATCATGTGGACAAGCCAGAAGGCTATTGCAAGAATGCTTTGTGGGACGGATGAGAACAAAATAGAACTTTTTGGTTTAATAGAAAAGCGTTATGTTTGGAGAAAGAAAAACATTGCATATCCCATCTGTGAAACATGGTGGTGTACCATGGTTTGGGCCTGTTTTGCTGCATTTGGACCAAGTCATCATTGATGGAACAATGAACTCTCAATTATATCAGAGAATTCTAAAGAAAAATGTCAGGACATCTGTCCATGAACTGAATCTCAAGAGAAGGTGGGTCATGCAGCAAGACAACGACCCTAAGCAGACAATCGTTCTACCAAAGAATGGTTAAAGAAGGATAAAGTTATTGGCCGTTTATCAATACGCGTACTTTTCTGTACTTGTGTTCTTGTGTACTTACGTAACGGTATCAGTTGCAGCTGTATTGTTCTAAGTTCACATCTAACCGAGTATGCACCAAATCCTCGAATGTGTTCTTGCTCCCAACTGGATGTATAATTTTCAAAGTAATACTGTTATTGTGTCATGGAATGAAGTTATAAGATTTTTTTGTGTGAGAATGTAGTTGTTTAAAATTCAACTATGTGGTCAGTTTATCAAAATACAGCCTACATAAAAAAATGCTCAGACGATTTTGGAGACATGACGTAAAGTTATTGACTTATTTATTATGCATTATATGTATTATTAATTCAACCTGCATTCTAAATATAAATTGTCTGATATAAATTGAAGTTAAGAATTAAATAAAATTAAATTCAGACTTGTTTGGTGCTCGCTTATGTTTGGGAATGGTTTTATTAATGCTTAAATGCGATCAGTCCATTGTTACACGTAGATTAAACTATTCAATGGAAAGTAAAAGATCTGAGCACTTCTTCCACCACTGACAGGTTTTATACAGAATGTTTTAGGATTGTACGCTGCTGTTCCAATTGTAGAATAACCAAACTGCATCCTCCCAACATCGGGAGAATGTACTCACAAGTTGAACTTCCTAGTCCAAACTAGGTAGTACGTAATTCCGAACTTTGCATACTTGGTATTGAGAAACGCCCATTGGTTTGAAATGGCCAAGTCAAAGTCCTGACCTTAATCCAATCGAAATGTTGTGGAAGGACCTGAAGCGAGCAGCTAATGTGAGGAAACCCACCAACATCCCAGAATTGAAGCTGTTCTGTACAGAGGAATGGGCTAAAATAACTTTCAAGCACCACTGTATTCTATTAACACTGCTGAACAGTGATGTTTACGAGTCATTTCATGTAACTTTCCAAGTCAAGGCGTGAGTCAGTAAATTAGGGACTCAAGTCCCCATATCTGGTGTGTAAGGTGTAAAATTTGTCTGTTCTAAGTTGCAGGATTCACTATTGCTTCAGGAATTGGGTTTCTGTAGCCAAGCAGCCACAAACAAACTTAAGCTCACAAAGCGTAATGCCAAGCCTTTTGTCGTGAATGTGTTGACAGATCCTGATTTTTTGCATTACATTTGCCTAGAATTACCTAGTCACTTGCAGTTTGCTGATTGGACATTAGTAAAGTTGCTGACATCATGATAATTATCATAAACAGTGGTACTTGAGTAACAGTGCATACACATTGTATTCCATATTCCATTCATTTTACAATAATTGCATGCAAATAAAACATTGCAGTGAAGCAACATCACTGTGGCTGCACACAAGGGGATAATAGTGAAACAATATATTGCTTACAGCAACAAAATATCTTTGGGCGCAGCTGGGGGCAGATCTGTTTATGCCAAAGCTAGTGGCAAAACTCTGTCCCATCAGGTCACTGACCAGTGTGTTTGCTACTTTGTCAGCTGTCAGACTGGAGTCAGTGTCATTTTAGCATTTATACTACTGTCATCTGTAAATATATGCTAATCCAAAAATATCCGCCTTATAGATGGTTATATAAATATTATCAAATGTTTGACAGTTCCGTTGTATTATACAACTTTGCATGCAATTGTCAATTCATACACTATGCACATACAGTGGTGCTTGAATGTTTGTGAACCCTTTAGAATGTTTTATATTTCTGCATAAATATGACCTAAAACATCATCAGATTTACACACAAGTCCCCTAAAAGTAGATAAAGAGAACCCAGTTAAACAAAATGAGACAAAAATATTATACTTGGTCATTTATTTATTGAGGAAAATGATCCAATATTACATATTAGTGAGTGGCAAAAGTATGTGAACCTCTAGGATTAGCAGTTAATTTGAAGGTGAAATTAGAGTCAGGTGTTTTCAATCAATGGGATGACAATCAGGTGTGAGTGGGCACCCTGTTTTATTTAAAGAATAGGGATCTATCAAAGTCTGCTCTTCACAACACACGTTTGTGGAAGTGTATCATGGCACGAACAAAGGAGATTTCTGAGGACCTCAGAAAAAGAATTGTTGATGCTTATCAGGCAGGAAAAGGTTACAAAACCATCTCTAAAGAGTTTGGACTACAGCAATCCACAGTCAGACAGATTGTGTACAAATGGAGGAAATTCAAGACCACTGTTACCCTCCCCAGGAGTGGTCGACCAACAAAGATCACTCCAAGAAAAAGGCATGTAATAGTTGGTGAGGTCACAAAGGACCCCAGGGTAATTTCTAAGCAACTGAAGGCCTCTCTCATATTTTCTAATGTTAATGTTCATGAGTCCACCATCAGAAGAACACTGAACAACAACGGTGTACATGGCGGGGTTGCAAGGAGAAAGTCACTGCTCTCCAAAAAGAACGCTGCTGCTCGTCTGCAGTTTGTTAAAGATAAGGTGGACAAGCCAGAAGGTTATTGGAAGAATGTTTTGTGGATGGATGAGACCAAAATAGGACCTTTTGGTTCACAAGCAAAGCAGTATGTTTGGAGAAAGGAAAACACTGCATTCCAGCATAAGAACCTTAACCTAAAGGAGTCGTTCTACCAAAGAATGGTTAAAGAAGAATAAAAGTTAATGTTTTGGAATGGCCAAGTCAAGGTCCTGAGCTTAATCCAATCGAAATGTCGTGGAAGGACCTGAAGCGAGCAGCTAATGTGAGGAAACCCACCAACATCACAGAGTTGAAGCTGTTTTGTACAGAGGAATGGGCTAAAATTCCTCCAAGCCGGTGTGCAGGACTGATCAACAGTTTGGTTGCAGTTATTGCTGCACAGGGGGGGTCACACCAGATACTGAACGCAAAGATTCACATACTTTTGCCACTCACTAATCTGTAATATTGGATCATTTTCCTCAATAAATAAATGACCAAGTATAATATTTTTCTCTCATTTGTTTAACTGAGTTTTCTTTATCTACTTTTAGGACTTGTGTGAAAATCTGATGATGTTTTAAGTTATATTTTATGCAGAAATGAAGAAAATTCTAAAGGGTTCACAAACTTTCAAGCACCACTATACTATAGCATAAAGAATTCCCAGTTAGCAGTTCCTATTTAGCACATGGATCTTGCTAGATTGGATGAGATGAAACTTTATGTAGATAACATCAATAATGCATAGGAGTTTACAATTTCCAGAAGTATATATAATAGGTTGGAATAATATCACTGCATTTTCCTTAGATAGACCTTTTAGTAGACTTCGAGGGCTGAAATAATAAATATTAATGGCTGAGATGAAGGGGATACCATTGGTTCTAGTCTTGGTCATGCTTTCCCTTGAAGTGATTGTGGTAGATGTTGAAAGAATTGCATAGTTTCCATCCCGAGCTTTTAATGAATAAGATATGCATCAGAAGGTTTAGTCGTTTCCCATGCTGCCACGTTGCTTTGCTCACCATTGGTGGGCATGTTATCACATTTCTATGGGTTTGGTTCTGGCATTTGGTACGGGAATCAAGTAAATAATTTCAAATCATACCTAACTAGTCTTTGAAGAAGTAAAGAATTAGCTACACTATGTACTTTCCCAGTAAACAGTAACATGATGATATAATGTCATAAATTAAAAGACGAAACATTATCTGAATGTTCCTCATTTCAGGAAATGATTCAGATAACCGCAGCTCAATAACCATTATTTCTTATGAGGAAATCCCTATCCTGTTCATGTAACACAGAAACCCTAATTATTTACAATGATGTCAGTATAATATGATGGTTAAGGGCACTTCCTGACTGGTTCTCCTGCCTGCCTTTTGTCTGAGAATTTGATCGACGTCACTTCTCTAAGAAGCTCTAAGAGTCTCTTCATCAAATGTCCCAACGAGTGCCTGCAGACTTTCCCTACTTCATCACAGTATGTTTCTTCTAGCACTTAAAGCTGCAATATAAAATAAACACCATGGCTTCCTAATTAACCCCTGAACAAAATGAAAGTGGATTGTGTATGCAGATGTAAGAATCCATTCTGAATGTGATACACTATATTTTCCCAGTTATCTTTCAATATAGTAGGGTATGGGATTAAAATAGCCCACACATTACAGTGGTAATTTGGACAACAGGAGTTAGGATAGTACAGTTTGACTGTATATAAATTTGTCGTTGCCAGTGCTTGTGCTGACTTCACATGACAAAACAGGCAGTTTCATTAGAATTAATATCCCAACAGGTTAGTATATACAGTGGTGCTTGAAAGTTTGTGAACCCTTTAGAATTTTCTATATTTCTGCATGAATACGACCTAAAATATCATCAGATTTTCACACAAGTCCTAAAAGTAGATAAAGAGAACCCAGTTAAACAAATGAGACAAATATATTATACTTGGTCATTTATTTATTGAGGAAAATGATCAAATAGTATATATTAGTGAGTGGCAAAAGTATGTGAAGCTCTAGGATTAGCATTTTATTTGAAGGTGAAATTAGAGTCAGGTGTTTTCAATCAATGGGATGATAATCAGGTGTGAGTGGGCACCCTGTTTTATTTAAAGAACAGGGATCTATTAAAGCCTGCTCTTCACAACACATGTTTGTGGAAGTGTATTATAGCACAAACAAAGGAGATTTCTGAGGACCTCGGAAAAAGAGTTGTTGATGCTCATCAGGCTGGAAAAGGTTATAAAGAGTTTGGACTCCACCAATCCACAGTCAGACAGACTGTGTACAAATGGAGGAAATTCAAGACCATTGTTACCCTCCCCAGGAGTGTTCGACCAACAAAGATCACTCCAAGAGCAAGGCGTGTAATAGTTGGCAAGGTCACAAAGGACCCCAGGGTAACTTCTAAGCAACTGAAGGCCTCTCTCACATGACTAATGTTAATGTTCATGAGTCCACCATCAGAATAACACTGAAAACAATGGTGTGCATGGCAGGGTTACAAAGAGAAAGCCACTGCTCTCCAAATAGAACATTGCTGCTTGTCTGCAGTTTGCTAAAGATCACATGGACAAGCCAGAAGGCTATTGGAAGAATGTTTTGTGGATGGATAAGACTAAAAAACAAGTTTTTGGTTTAAGAGAAAAGCGTTATGTTTGGAGAAAGGAAAACACTACATTCCAGCATAAGAACCTTATCCCATCTGTGAAACATGGTGGTGGTAGTATCATGGTTTGGGCCTGTTGTGCTGCATCTGGGCCAGGACGGCTTGCCATCATTTTGAATGTATATCAATTCTGAATTATATCAGAGAATTCTAAAGGAAAATATCAGAACATCTGTCCATGAACTGAATCTCAAGAGAAGGTGGTCTACTTTACCCAACTACTAAGAAAATATGACAACCAAATATGACCAAAATGGAAATGGTAATGACCGGTTAAAATTGACCAGTCATTACCATATAGTGTAAATAGTTTGCACATATTGTTTTATTTGAAACGATGATTAAAGCACAATATTAAAACATTTAGTACAGTACTGTACTCTACAATATAGTTCATATTTTTGTATTTTCAATAAAATAAAATGAAAACAGAAAAACTGAAGATGAAAACTGCTAGTTCTCTGTCATTCAGACATGAATATAAGATGTATATAAGACATATTTTTATTTCCTATTGTAATCCTTAAGACCTCAGACGTTAAAGTGAATGGACATTGATCGGACAGACGATAAATGGGGCATACCTGTACAATCAATAAAAAAGGTCAACTAATTAAATCCAAGACACTTCTTTTTATAAGTTTTATCCACCAGCAGATTATTTCTTGATAATCCATCCAAGGTAACACTGAAAGCATTTCTGAAGTGTTATGAAGATGTAACCTACACAACAGTTTCAAGTCTAATTTAACTAACATTTAATTACACAAATAGAGTAGTTTAATAAATAAAATGACTAGAAATTTTGCTCTGCAGTTACAACCACAATCCTTTTTTTGTTATAGTTTTTAATATAGTTTGCTGAATATATGAAGTGGAAGGACGCTGTTTACATTATAACTTTAATGTGTAATGAAAGACAGAACAAACAATTGGCAATCCACATGTTAATCCATAAATCAAAGTACAAGACCACAATAGTACCGGTAATCCAAAATGCAAGCTAAGGACAAACTCAGAAATGCCTGAGACAAGAAACAAGAATTTGCAAGAATGCCTGGCAATGCACAGTAATCAATGAGAGACAAAGGTAATGACAAGAAGCAGATACCATTTGCTCTCATTTTTTTAATGACACCTCTAGGGCCTTTTCACACCGAGTCCAATTTTTATGGATGTAAAAAACGGATGCAATTTTTAACGTAGTGGTACCTTCATACCAAGCTCGATGCTTTTTTTATTTTTTTTTTTGTCTAAACTCTCTGAAAACATGGAAAGGCACCTAGAGAGGAAGAAACAGATTCCTTGAGCAGCAGCAGTAGTGATGATGAAATGGCCTTTTTTCTTTTAAGCACTGCAACTAAACGACACTCATATTGGGTTCACCCCATTCTACAGAACAGACAGCTACACAGAGAGTTTCATCGACTCGTTCAAGAACACTGTGCGCATGAACAGACTAGAATGCACTTTAATAAACACGACAACGGTTCCATAAAGTCACTGTGAGGTACTCACACTGTCATCATTTCCCAGCCTTTGAGCTATATTCCGCCACATTTTTTCTTTAATATCCACATTTTTATAGTCAGTGTGTAGCTTGTTCTATAAGCTCTGTCACCATCTTAACACTCATTTGTTTGGGCTGCAATCATGACAACGGAGCTCCAATTGGTGATTCATCCAAACAATGCAGAACAGGCTCCAATTAAACTTTTTATGCAGCATTGCAGTCCGTCTGTTAGGACCCCCCCAGCTCTGTGATCCCTCCAAACTGACTCTAGAGGTCAGTATTGGTTTGGTTATCACACCGGGATCCTCATAGGTAATGCGATTGCGCATTGGTTTATTGCTGCGTGATTGCGTTATTCGCGACACCTGTCAGTGGTGCTATTTAAGAGCACATTTTGGTGCTGTCGGGTGTCGTACCCTTACCTTTACCCTCACGATGCCCTTGCGTTACATTAAGTTTCCGCAATGGCGGTGGCCTTCTCCGGTTTTGTAAGCAAGCTTAACCAGCACCACTTACCTTCACTCCTTCCTTGGACCTCGATCCGGCAGGGCCAGTGGTAGCTAGGCCTTGGAAGAGGGCCAGCAGTGTAGAGTCGCAAGGCTCGAGGTCTGGTAGGGCCTTAGTTGGTAGTGTAGTGCTAGAACCGCGGTCCATGGTCCACCGGCCTGTCCCTGCGCTCACAGCCTCCCTCGGGGCTGTTCTTGCTTGTGTTCGCGGCGTTCCTTTTTTCCCCTGCCCCTCCGGGGCTTTTGCCGTGAAGTCCGGGGCTTATTTTGGGCAACCGCGCACTTTTGTTTAAGCCTGTGTTGTCCTGTTGGTGCGGGAACAGCACAGCAGTCCGGTTCCCATTCACCCACTTTGCGTCGACCCTCCGCTCGCTCTAGTCTTCCTGGCTGTTGCTGAGCTTGCCCGCTTTTCAGAGCGCTTTTGGTTTATGCTTCGCGCCTGCCGCGACGCCACTAGCATGCTTAGTGGCTTTCTTTTTCAATAGTTTGTCTCATTCCCTGTGGAGAGTTACTTCCTCCATTTTGCTTTCGCCCCAACTCTTAGTATTCGCTCCATTTGGTAGCGCTTCCTCCGTTTGAGTCTGCTTCTTCTCCTACTCCTTCTTCTCTTGTCTCCTAGTGTCTGGCTATGTGGCAAGCCCTATTTACATTCACCCTGACACCCTGAACTGTGATTGGGTCCTAAAATTCCTTTTACTTTTGTTTACACGGTTCGACTCTGTTTGATTATGGCAAATCATAACACCGTCACTTTCACACTCGGTGTGAATGATGACGTTATGTACGTGTGTTATTTTTAAAAACACATCACACATCAAGAATTTTTTTTGTCCATAAAAAACAGACTCGGTATGAAATGGTCTTTAGACAGGATGCCAGCCCTTCGCAGGACACGCATGCACGCACACTGGGACACTAGAGATACCAGTTGAAATAACATGTGGAAGGGAACCCATGCAGGCTCCACCCTGGGATCAAACACAGGACCTTCTTACTGTGAGGCAGTGGTGCTACCCATCAAGCCACCATGCCGGACGTGGAGGCTCTGTCAGAGATATTGTCTTTTTATTCTGTTCATCCTTGACTTATTGTACATTTTCTTTTGGGATCTTGAGGATTGCTCTATGTCACGCTTTGTGCTCCATTTCCCCTAATTCGCTGCGCACACACCCCCAGCCAAGCTACTGGACTCCCATGTCAGCATATTAAACCCATTGTCTTGTGTTTTCTGTGTTTAATAAACGTCTCTGTGAATCACTTCATAAGTCTCCTTCTCTGGGCTAGCCTGACACTCTTTTTTTTAATTAAATTGCAGCACTTTTATCCCTGTATCCCTTTTGTCCCTGTATGACACTTTTGCAAAAAGTTTGACATCAAGTCTTTTCATAAAAGTACTGTTCTTTTAATGTGAGGAACAGTACTTAATTTGTAAAACATGAAGTATGGGAACAGTGAGCTTGGAGTGATCCAGCAAGTGGGCAGGGAGTGAAAAGGTCCCGGAACGTACAAACACAATAGTGCTCTAAGTGCTCCACATAATACAGTAGCCTTCAATATAGAATATATATCCATGAAAACGACTTACTTACCTTGTCTAACCTAACTTAACTATCAGTTGTCTTTTTTTTTTTTTGCCATTTCCAGACCATGTCGTCTGCTAGCACTCATATTATCATTTTAGTTTTATACACTGATCAAAAAATAAAGGGAACAGTCAAATAACACATCCTAGAACTGAATGAATGAAATATTCTCATTGAATACTTTGTTCTATACAAAACTGAATGTGCTGACAACAAAATCACACAAAAATCATCAATGGAAATCAAATTTATTAAACAATGGAGGCTTGGATTTGAAGTCACAAAATTAAAGTGGAAAAACACACTGCAGACTGATCCAACTTTGATGTAATGTCCTTAAAACAAGTCAAAATGAGGCTCAGTATTGTGTGTTCCTGTATGACCTGCCTACAACGTCTTGGCATGCTCCTGATGAGGTGGCAGATGGTCTCCTGAGGGATCTGCTCCCAGACCTGGACTAAAGCATCCGCCAACTCCTGGACAGTCTGTAGTGCAACGTGACGTTGGTGGATGGAGTGAGACATGATGTCCCAGATGTGCTCAATCGGATTAAGGTCTGGGGAACGGGTGGTTCAGTCCATAGCTTCAATGCCTTCATCATGCAGGAACTGCTGACACACTCCAGCCACATAAGGTCTAGCATTGTCCTGCATTAGGAGGAACCCAGGGCCAACCGCACCAGCATATGGTCTCACAAGGGGTCTGAGGATCTCATCTCGGTACCTAATGACAGTCAGGCTACCTCTGGCTAGTACATGGAGGGCTGTGTGGCCCTCCAAAGAAATGCCACCCCACACCATTACTGACCCACTGCCAAACCGGTCATGTTGAAGGATGTTGCAGGCAGCAGATCACTCTCCACGGCGTCTCCAGACTCTGTTACGTCTGTCACATGTGCTTAGTGTGAACCTGCTTTCATGTGTGAAGAGCACAGGGCACCAGTGGCGAATTTGCCAATCCTGGTGTTCTCTGGCAAATGCCAAGCGTCCTGCACGGTGTTGGGCTGTGAGCACAACCCACATCTGTGGACGTCGGGCCTTCATACCATTCTCATGGAGTCTTTTTCTAACCGTTTGTGCACACATGCACATTTTTGACCTGCTAGAGGTCATTTTGCAGGGCTCTGGCAGTGCTCCTCCTGTTCCTCCTTGCACAAAGGCGGAGGTAGCGGTCCTGCTGCTAGATTGTTGCCCTCCTACGGCCTCCTCCACGTCTCCTGGTAGCGCCTCCAACCTCTGGACACTACGCTGACAGACACAGCAAACCTTCTTGCAACAGCTCGCATTGATGTGCCATCATTGATGAGCTGCAATACCTGAGCCACTTGTGTGGGTTGTAGAGTACGTCTCATGCTACCACGAGTGTGAAAGCACCACCAACATTCAAAAGTGACCAAAACATCAGCCATAGAGCATAGGTACTGAGAAGTGGTCTGTGGTCCCCACCTGCAGAACCACTCCTTTATTGAGTGTGTCTTGCTAATTGCCAATAATTTCCACCTGTTGTCTATTCCATTTGCACAACAGCATGTGAAATTGATTGTCAATCACTGTTGCTTCCTAAGTGGACAGTTTGATTTCACAGAAGTTTGATTTACTTGGAGTTATATTGTGTTGTTTAAGTGTTCCCTTTATTTTTTGAGCAGTGTATACAGTGGGGCAAAATAGTATTTAGTCAGCCACTGATTGTCAAAGTTCTCCTACTTAGACAGATGAGAGAGGTCTGTAATTTTCATCATAGGTACACTTCAACTATGAGAGACAAAATGAGAAAAATAAAAAAAATCCAGGATATCACATTGTAGGATTTTTTTAAGAAATTTAATTTGTAAATCATGGTGGAAAAATAAACTATTTTGGTCACCCACAAACAAGCAAGATTTCTGGCTCTCACAGACCTGTAACTTCTTCTTTAAGAAGCTCTTCTGTCCTCCACTCGTTACTTGTATTTAATGTCACCAGTTTGACCTCGTTATCTGTATAATAGACACCTGTCCACAACAGTCAGACTCCAAACTCAACTATGGGGCAAGACCAAAGAGCTGTCGAAGGACACCAGGTGAGAAAATTGTAGACCTGCAGCAGGGCTGGGGAAGAGTGAATCTTACAATAGGCAAGCAGGTTTGGTGTGAATAAATCAAACTGTGGGAGCAATTGGTAAGACATACAAGACCACTGATAATCTCCCCTTGATCTGAAAAGCTCCACGCAAGATGTCTCATCCTGTGGGGTCAAAATGATCATGAGAACGGTGAGCAAAAATCCCAGAACTTTCACAGAGGGACTCTGATGATGTCGACCTGCAGAACAGCTGGGACCAACGTAACAAGGCTACCATCAGCAAAACACTATGGCCAATTAGGAGGCAGGCTATCCAATGAAAGGGTATCACGGAAGAGCTGTCCACTGAGTTGGGACATCAAAAGCGAAAATTAGTCGAGAAAAGATAAGCGGATCCAATAGGTGGAAAAGGAGAGAAACTCAGATCCTGCAGTGCCAGGTGTGCCCCCCTGTTTTTAAGCTAGTACACATGTCCAGGCCCGTCTGAAGTTTGCCAGAAGAAAGGATTGGGAGAATATCATGTGGTCAGATGAAAACAAAATAGACTTTTTGGTAAGCACTCAACTGGAGGAAGAAGAATGCTGAATTGCATCCCAAGAGAACACCATACCTACTGTTGAAGCATGGGGATGGACAAGCATCTGCTTTAAGGCTGTTTTTTCTGCAAAGGGGACACAGGACGACTGATCCTGTTGTAAGGGAAGAATGAACGGGGCCATGTATCGTGAGATTTTAAGCCAAAAAAACCTCCTTCCATCAGTGAGAGCACTGAAGATGGAACATGGGCTGGGGTCTTCCAGCATGACAGTGATCCCACAAACACCGCTCGTGCAACGACGGAGTGGCTCTGTAAAAAGCATTTTCCAGGTCCTGGAGTGGCCTAGAAAGGAGGTTATTGGAAACCTAAATAAGAAGAAAGAATAAGAAAAACAAAAGAGAAAGAAGTGTAGAGTCGGATGTAGGATGGGAGAAAAGCTGGCGGGTGGAGGGTCGGCTATGGACCGAGGGGGAGAAAGGAAATGTGTGGAGGGAGTTGAAAGTCCATTTTGCCCCAAAACATCACTGCTTAGAGGAGATCTGCATGGAGGAATGGGCCAAAATACCAGCTTAAAGGGAAACGTTTGACCTCTGTCATTGCCAACAAAGGTTATGTTACAAAGTATTGAGGTTGAAACCAAATTTATTGACCAAAATTACTTATTTTACACAATGATTTACAATTAAATAGTTTTTTTTTTTAATCCTACAATGTGATTCCTTGAATTTTTTTTTTTTCTCATTTTGGTCAAAAAAAAATGACAAAACTCATTTTGTGTCACAGATACACATTCAAATTTTAGTTGCAGCGTACCTGTGGATGAAAATTACAGACCTTTCTTTTTCAAGTAAAGATAACTTGCACAATCAGAAGGGGCGGCAAGAAGAGATATCGTCCGTCCTCAGACGCTCCCACACGAGAAACACTCTTTATTAGTGTGGCGGCGGCCGCCCGGGGGCCGGCGGTAGCGGGCGTCGTAACGGGGCATCTCTCGCTCCTAGCGCTCGGCACCTTACCTCCAACTGCGGCTGTGGGGGCTGGAGTTTTTGACCTCGGTTGAGTGGGTGGTTCGCTTGGGGGGGTGGTGGGTGGGGGGGGTGGTGGGGGGAGTGGGGGTGCTCCGGGCCGGGGTGGCCTGGGGCGTGTGTGGTGGTGAGTGGGGTTTGTCGCGTCGCGCGACAAAGCCCTCACCCCACTGCTGTCTGTTATAGTCGTCTTTGATATGCATGCTCAATGATCAGGTTAAGAGAAAAATCCAAGAAATTGGAATCCAGTCCATCTGGACATACGATTCTTTTATTGAGAGAACCTTTCGTCACTCAATCTACGTGACTTCTTCAGTCTCAGCAGTTGGAAAAAACTTCCCCAATCTTATATATACAGCACGTTGCATAACGACTGGTACCAGCACCATTACATTAACAATGGGGGACCGGTGGATCAGTTTAATATGCAGATTACATAGCCATTAACGACAATGGCTACGTGATGTCTTGGATTTTGCTTACCTGGATCATTGAGCATGCATCAAGACGTTTTGACTCAATTTGGCAAAGATTGCCTGAAAACGACGTACGAGAGTACGAAACAAACAGCAGACTCGTAAGATGGCTGATTACAGGAACCACCTGAGATTCAACCTCAGATTGCAGACAGAATGGGATCACTCCAAAGAGTCTGCAAATGAATGAAAATCCTCAGTAAAGGGCCACCGGGCCAACAAAATCCTCCAGAAGGCACAGAACCAGCTGCTGAATGAACGAGTGAGACAAAACCAACTTTACCATCGATGCTTTGAAAAGTCAGAGAGGAACCCACATCCGACAGAGACTACATCTTGTCTAGACGAGACCACCCTTCTGCAATGTGATCAACTCCACAGAAAAGGCTCGGTTAGCACAACATGGAAAGTCGAAAATAAAAACTAGGCAGCAAGAAGAAGTTCGATCTTCTTGCAGCACGCCAGAGGGACACAGGCGGACGGATGACTAATCTTCAAAGGCTGGAAGAGAGATGGTGGAAGAGAGATGGAGGACAGACACAAAACCGGTGGAATGTGGACAAGTGGGTGAAGAACTTGTCTGACAGAGGAACTCACCCAGGCGGAGAAAAGACATCTGGCTAAGGGACTGAATTTTGCTGTGACACCGAGGCAAATACCACTAGGGGAACTGATCACTGCCACGGAAACAGCAATCCGCAAACAACAACATGCGGACATGGAAGCAGAACACAACTGCGAAATTAAAGTTTCAGCCTGTCTTCGCAAACGCAACGCCACCGCCGTCTAACATCAGCAGAGAGGAAAGGGAAGGCACTCACGACTCTCAGTAAGGATAATGACATCATCATCCTTCCAGCGGACAAAGGCAGGTTGCAATGTTTTATTAAACCAGACAGACTATCATGAGAAAGTTATGACTCTCCTTAGAGACACTAATTACTTATGAGCCCCTGAAACGAGATCCTGGTAGTGGGTACAAGAAGAGGGTGATAGATTGTCTGAAGCTTTTAGAACAGGACAAAGCTATTGACCGGCCTCTGTAACCACAGATTACTTTTTTTTAATACCCGGGGGAGGCTACACCTAAGATACATAAACAGGATGTGCCATTGCGGCCCATTGTGTGTATGATTCAACTCAGTGACCTACACATCGCCAAAGTTTCTGGCATCGATCCTCAACCCGTTTGGTAGGCAGCACGGATCATCACATCCAGAACACCATGGATTTCGTGGATAAGGTGAGGGGACGTCATTATGGAGACGGATGAAACAAAAGGGATGAAACAATGGTTCGTTTGATGTCACATCTCCTCTTCACGTGCGTTCCAGTTTCTGAGGCAGTAGAGGTAGTCCCGAGTGAAAACTACAGGATGACCACCACTCTCAGCAATAGGAACCACCCTTAACTCGGACCAGGTGTGTTTGCTTCTGGAGCTGTGTCTTCAATCCACCTATTTTCACACATACAGAGAGCAGTACTATAGGCAGAAAGGATGGAACCATGGGCTCGCTATGGCTCCCCAGTTTCACCCATCGTGGCCAACCTGTATATGGAAGAAGTGGAAAAGAAGGCACTAAGATCATATTCAGGAACACCACACCAGCCATTGGTTCAGATATGTGGATGACACCCTGGGTTAAAATTAAATCTCAGGGGAAGTGCCACATTTCCACCAACCACATCAACTCAGTAGACAAACAAACATTAAGTTCACCAGGGAGGAGTGTGAAGAACGGCAGATTAGCCTTGTTGGATTGTGAGTTGTGATTGGAGATGGGGACGATTGAAAGTCGATGTTTACCGTAAGCCAACACATACGGATCAGTACTTAAGGTTTGACTCTCATCAGTCCACTGGAGCACAAACTAGGAGTTATCAGGACACTGTACCACCGAGCAGACAGCGTCCCCACTGACACAGCGGCCAAGGATGGTAGAGAAATCTCACATTAAGCAGGCCCTGGGCAAAGGTGGTTTGGTTATCCGAATTGGGCCTTGTCAAAGAAAGCCGGTAAGACGCCAAAAAACAGTGCTCCAGCAGATCGACGAGAGGAGAACAACAACCGCAGTCTAAGCGTAAACCAGTGGTGATTCCATATGTGGCAGGTAGGAACATCTGAACAATTGAGACGCATATTGCCAACACACCGCGTCTCAGTGGCTTTCAAACCCCAAAAACACGCTACGCCAGAAACTGGTTCCACCCCAAGGATCGGGGGTCCCCCAGCACAAACAGAGTAATGTAGTGTTACGCTGTGAAGTGCCAGGAGGATTGCCAGGAAACTGTACATCGGGGGAAACCAAACAGCCACTGGCGAAACGGATGGCAAAAAACAACATAGGAGAGCTACCTCATCAGGGTCAGGACTCTGGCGGTTTACATACACCATTACCTACCAGAAGTGGACACTCTTTCAAAAGATGAAGACGTGCAGATCCTTGATAGGGATGAACGATGGTTTGAACGTGGTTATAAGTAAAGAAGCCATTTTTGTAAAAAGGGAACGTCCATCCTTGAACCGAGGAGGGGGCCTCAGAGTTACACCTCTCACCATCTTACAATGGGAGCCATCGCAGCCCTTCCCCAATCATGTGTGAATGGCACACGTAGCCATTGTTCGTTAATGGCTATGTAAATCTGCATATTAAACCTGATCACCGGTCCCATTGTTATGTAATGGTGCTAGGTTACCAGTCGTTATGCAACGCCTGTTGTATATAAGATTGGGGAAGTTTTACCAACTGCTGAGAGGAAGAAGTCACTTTAGTTTGAGTGTTATGTAATGGTGCTGGTACCAGTCGTTATGCAACGTGCTGTATATAAGATTGGGGAAGTTTTCCAACTGCTGAGACTGAAGAAGTCACTTAGTTGAGTGACGAAACGTTTCTCCAATAAAATCTATGTCCAGATGAACTGATCCACTGTATAGTAGCACAGATGTGATGGATTCCCATAAATAAATGCTGGAACACATGTGCTTCAAATATGACAGGTACCAGATGTTCCATCAGTATTCGACACAAACTAAGCACTGGACAGAAGATGAAGTAATATATTTATAATTAAGATATTTATAAAATTGCGCTACACCAGGTGAGCATGTGATGGTTTATACTGATGGTCACGCAGATATCAAGACTTATACCTACCAAATCTACAGCTCTCTGCTTTATTTTTACTTTTGAGCTTTTGATGACAAATCAGCTATTAATGGTGTATTGCTCAGGTCAGACTTCTCCCAACATTTGAAAAACAGAGGTTTTTTGTATTCTAAGGACGAATAACACAGATCATTTTGCACAAGTTTTGTGTCAACTCGAGACGGTCATTTACAGTACTGTGAAGAAGTAAGCGATATCCCTTAATCTATATAATATACACCCAGAGAATCTAAAACGTAAAAGATATTCATTGGACCAACTACAATACAGCTACAAAAGACTCTGCAAATGAAGTAGCATGTACGAAATAGCACGACAGTATTTTCCTATTTTCCATAGATTGATTTCCTGTGTAACGCGTTAGAAAATCATCCAAGAATCCTACAAATACAACCGTTCATTAAAGTATGATCACTCATGTGTACAGTATGCCTAGGCTGCCAAAACATCTAGTAAACACCAAACTCACCAGTCCGTTAGGCATTTTTCAAGATAAAGGCCATCCTCCACACCCTTGCCAGAAAATGGTCTATTACTTTCTAGGCTGACTTGGCAGAACTTGCTGAATTATTGCAAGTTTCCTTGCAAGTCACCATTTGACGTTACAGTGGGGCAAAGAAGTATTTAGTCAGCCACTGATTGTGCAAGTTTCCGACTTAAAAAGATGAGAGAGAATTTTCATCATAGGTACATTTCAACTATGAGAGACAAAATGAGAAAAAAAATCCAGGAAATCACATTATAGGATTTTAAAAGAATTTTAATTGTAAATTATGATGGAAAATTAGTATGTGGTCAGTAATAAAAGTTCAACTCAGTACTTTGTAACATAACCTTTGTTGGCATTGACAGAGGTCAAATGTTTCCTGTAAGTCTTCACCAGGTTTGCACACACTGTAGCTGGTATTTTGGCCCATTCCTCCATGCAGATCTCCTCTAGAGCAGTGATGTTTTGGGGCAACACTGATTTTCAACTTCCTCCGCAAATGGGGTTGAGGTCTGGAGACTGGCTTCTTCCCTTAACATGGATCAGTCGTCCTGTCCATTTTGCACAAAAACAGCCCCAAAGCATGATGTTTCCACCCCCATGCTTCACAGTAGGTATGGTGTTCTTGGGATGCAACTCAGCATTCTTCTTCCTCCAAACACGGCGAGTTGAGTTTTTACCAAAAAGTTTTATTTTGGTTTCATCTGACCACATGATATTCTCCCAATCCTCTTCTGGAACATCCATATGCTCTCTGGGAAACTTCAGACAGGCCTGGACATGTACTGGCTTAAGCAGGGGGACACACCTGGCACTGCAGGATCTGAGTCTCTCTTGCCGTAGTGTGTTACTGATGGTAGCCTTTGTTACTTTGGTCCCAGCTCTCTGCAGGTCATTCATCAGGTCCCTCCATGTAGTTCTGGGATTTTTGCTCACCGTTCTCATGATCATTTTGCCCCCACGGAATGAAATCTTGCCTGGGGCCCCAGGTCGAGGGATATTATCAATGGTCTTGAATGTCTTACATTTTCTTACAATTGCTCCCACAGTTGATTTATTCACATCAACCTGCTTGCATATTGTATATTCACTCTTCCCAGCCTGCTGCAGTTCTACAATTTTCTTGTTATATACAAAAATATTACATTTTTGCTAATATTTTAAATGAAATATCAAAAGTGTAAAGAATAGTGTTTTTGTTCATGTTTAAAAGGAATACCAGTATTTGTGGTGTGCATCGTGCAT
Organism: Ancistrus triradiatus; assembly: GCA_025084515.1. NCBI lineage: Eukaryota > Metazoa > Chordata > Actinopteri > Siluriformes > Loricariidae > Ancistrus > Ancistrus triradiatus. Next base: position 124,010 of record JAJAGP010000094.1, read on the forward strand.
TCAAAACTATTGACATTTCAGTTTCCAGTCTTTTCATTTGTGCAAAACTCTTCTTTCGTTCCCATCTTACTAGCAAGTAATAGCTGTATGGTCCTAACAAAGGGTGTTCCCAAAGGTAACATTGTTACCCTTTATAGAGACAATAATATTCATACAAGCAGTTCAGTCAATTTTTCAGTTCAGTCAATATATTTTTTTTATATACACCTAAAATGGCTAAAGTGAGATGAGATATGAGATCATTTACTAACATATAGAATGTGAAATTAAAAGAACAAGAAGTGAAAAAAAGTGGAGTTTTTAAAATGAGCTATAATGAAAATTAGATTCTTAATGACTGTACGAGAGAGATGGCAGAAAATCAAGTTCCACTCTTACTTTAGATGTGGAAAATACCACAGATGTCGAAGCTTTAACTTTGAAAATACATCTGTTAAAAGAGCCTAAAAGTACCTGTAGCTATCAGGAAGCCATTATTGAGAAATGAAAATACAGTGGTGCTTGAAAGTTTGTGAACTTTTTAGAATTTTCTATTTTTCTGCATAAATATGACCTAAAACATCTGATTTTCACACAAGTCCTAAAAGTAGATAAAGAGAACCCAGTTAAACAATTGAGCCAAAAATTTTATAATTGGTCATTTATTTAATGAGGAAAATTATCCAATATTACATATTAGTGAGTGCCAAAAGTATGTGAACTTTTGCATTCAGTATCTAGTGTGACCCCCCTGTGTAGCAATAACTGCAACTAAACGTTTCCTGTAACTGTTGATCAGTCCTGCACACCGGCTTGGAGGAATTTTAGCCCATCCCTCCATACAGAACAGTTTCAACTCTGGGATGTTGGTGGGTTTCCTCACATTAGGTCTGTCCAAAACATTTCGATTCGATTAAGGTCAGGACATTGACTTGGCCATTCCAAAACATGAACTTTATTCTTCTTTAACCATTCTTTGGTAGAACGACTTGTGTGCTTAGGGTCGTTGTCTTGCTGCATGACCCTCCTTCTCTTGAGATTCAGTTTATGGACAGATGTCTTGACATTTTCCTTTAGAATTCTCTGACATTAATTCATAATTCATTGTTCCATCAATGATAGCAAGCCGTCCTGGCCCAGATGCAGCAAAACAGGCCCAAACCATAATACTACCACCACCATGTTTTACAGATGGGATAAGGTTCTTATGCTGGAATACAGTGTTTTCCTTTCTCCAAACATAAAAATTATTTTGGTCTCATCCATTCACAAAACATTCTTCCAATAGCCTTCTGGCTTGTTTACATGATCTTTAACAAACTGCAGATAAGCAGCAATGTTCTTTTTGGAGAGCAGTGACTTTCTCCTTGCAACCCTGCCATGCACACCATTGTTGTTCAGTGTTTTTCTGATGGTGGACTCATGAACATTAACATTAGCCAATGTGAGAGAGGCTTTCAGTTGCTTAGAAGTTACCCTGGGGTCCTTTGTGACCTCGCCAACTATTAAACACCTTGCTTTTGGAGTGATCTTTGTTGGTCGACCACTCCTGGGGAGGGTATCTGTGGTTTTGAATTTTCTCCATTTGTACACAATCTGTCTGACTGTGGATTGGTAGAGTCCAAACTCTTTACCATACTTTTGCCACTCACTAATATGTAATTTTGGATCATTTCCCTCAATAAATAAATGACCAAGTATAATAGTTTTGTCTCATTTGTTTAACTGAGTTCTCTTTATCTACTTTTAGGACTTGTGTGAATATCTGATGATGTTTTAGGTCATATTTATGCAGAAATATAGAAAATTTTAAAGGGTTCACAGACTTTCAAGAACCACTGCAGATTCAAATTAAAAACATTTGTACTACAACAGCAAAACAAAGACAAAAATGGCTCCATAAGAATATGGAGAAAGCTTATATTCATGGGTTATTCTAAATTTGAGATCTGTGGAAATAAAAGAATGAAAAATGACTTTTGTAATTATGGAAGAAGAGCTGGAAGAGTACTGACAGAGTATTGGATCCACAGAAGTAACAGAAGAGTAATGGAGGAATCTTTATACCACAGGAGTAATAGAAAGCATGTGAAGACTGTTGAAACTAGAGAAGTGACAGAAGAGGAGTGAAACAGAGAGAAATGTCGAAAGACACTTGGAACCATGGAAGTGACAACAGAATATGGAAAGACTCTTGGATTGATGGAAGTACCAGAAGAGCAACGAAATTCTCCTGAATGAATGTCATTTGGAACCATGGAAGTAACAGAAGAGTAGCAACAGACTCTTGAAATCATGGAAGTAATGAAGAATGATGAAGGACTGGTGACGAATTATGGTTGTAAGAGAAGAGTTATAAAACGATCTTGAAAGCAGAGCACAAGAGAAGACCAGTGACAGCCTTGAAACCTGGATATAACAGCAGAGCTGTCAAAAACTCTTGGTGGTATGGAAGTAATAGAAAAATAATGATTGTCATTTGGAACCAAGGAAGTAACAGAAATGCAATGGAGCAGATGAGTCTTATAAGTAACAAAAGCGTAATGAAAAAATTCAAACCATCTGAGTAACTGAAGAACAATGCCAGATTCTTGGAACAATAACAGTAAAAGAAAAATGACAAAATAGTGTTGGAACAATGGAAGTAACAGAAACCAGGTAAACAGAAGAGTAATGAAAGACCACGGACGTAACATATTATTTATAATATGGAATCATGGCCGTAACTGATCAGCAATGAAAGTGTCTTGAAACTATATGAGTACCTGAAGAATAAGGTAAGACTCTTGAAACCATATTAATAACAGATCAATACAGAAGACTCTTGGATCTGTGGGAGTAACAGAAAATAACGGAAGGCTCTTGTTCTTGTTCCATGGACGTAACAGAAGAGCATAGAAAGATTCTTGGATCTTTGAAAGAAACAAAAGAAAAAAGAAATAAATAAGACTCTACGATACCTACTGGACAATGTTTAATTAAAGAAGAAATGCATTCTTTAGCAGGATAATGACCCCATGCTCACTGCTGAAAGATCAATACATACTTATCAAACAACAATGCTGCCAGTGTTCTCATAGCAACACTCTGACTGTTCCAGAGCCCAGGCCTCAACATTGTCAGCTGCATTTGGGATGACTTTGACTGTGAAAATCAGATAAGGCATTCAATTTCTAAGACTGAAAAAGCATGGAAAAATTGTAGATTTGTCATTTATGTCTTTGAAAACCAGCAGAGGCACATCTCAACCTAGCCTGCAGTACCCACTCTGACTAAGAGAGGCGAAGGTCAATACAACTATGAAATGCTTACCTCTGACCAGCAAAATGGGCAGGCAGAATGTGTACAGTACAAACTGGTGATGCTCTGTCTCTTTCTTTGCAGATGGTCAACTCCGGTACGGTATGTTAGAAGATTGTTTGTAAATATTTGTGGGAGAACGTGAATGGGCAAAAATAGAAATTATATAAAACAAAAACAGAAGTTGGAAAAAAGTGAAAAGTGTTATGAGAAACTAGAAAGACTAGCAGAAGGCTGAATTGTAATAGGAAAAAATCTATAAAATATTTATACAAGGCAAGAGAAATTGCAAACGCATCTAAGTCAAACAGAAGTTTGGGAACGACGAGGGGGAAATACAGAGAAGAGTCATTACATGGGAAGAGCCAAAAAAAAAGATACAGAGAGATAAAACAATACAACTTAATAAATCTAAGATAGAGGACGTATTTTGTTTAATGGGAGTTAAAAATGAAGGAAGTATAATTAAGTTGAGAGGAAAATAAACAAATAATACATTGTTACACAAACACAGTGGTGCTTGAAAGTTTGTGAACCCTTTAGAATTTTCTATATTTCTGCATAAATATGACCTAAAACATCATCAGAATTTGAAATGAGACAAAAATATTATACTTGGTTATTTATTCATTGAGGAAAATGATCGGATATTACATATCAGTGAGTGGCAAAAGTATGTGAACCTTGTGACCCCCTGTGCAGCAATAACTGCACCTAAACGTTTCCCCTAACTGTTGATCAGTCCTGCTCACGAATTTTAGCTCTGAATTTTAACTCTGGGATGTTGGTGGGTTTCCTCGCATTAGCTGCTCGCTTCAGGTCCTTCCACAACATTTCGACTGGATTAAGGTCAGGACTTTGACTTGGCCATTCCAAAACATGAACTTTATTCTTCTTTAACCATTCTTTGGTAGAACGACTTGTGTGCTCAGGGTCGTTGTCTTGCTGCATGACCCACCTTCCATTGAGATTCAGTTCATGGACAGATGTCCTGACATTTTGCTTTAGAATTCTCTGATATAATTCAGAATTCATTGTTTCATCAATGATGGTAAGCGGTCCTGACCCAGATGCAGCAAAACAGGCCCAAACCATGATACTACCACCACCATGTTTCACAGATGGGATAAGCTTCTTATGCTGGAATGTAGTGTTTTCCTTTCTCCAAACATAACGCTTTTCTTTTAAACCAAAATGTTTGGTTTCATGCGTCTACAAAACATTCTTCCAATGGCTTTCTGGCTTGTTCACGTGATCTTTAGCAAACTGCAGACAAGCAGCAATGTTCTTTTTGGAGAGCATTGGCTTTGTCCTTGCAACCCTGCCAAGCACACCATTGTTGTTCAGTGTTCTTCTGATGGTGGACTCATGAACATTAACATTAGCCAATGTGAGAGAGGCCTTCAGTTGCTTAGAAGTTACCCTGGGGTCCTTTGTGACCTCACCAACTATTACACGCCTTACTCTTGGAGTGATCTTTGTTGGTCGACCACTCCTGGGGAGGGCAACAATGGACTTGAATTTCCTCCATTTGTACACAATCTGTCTGACTGTGGATTGGTGGAGTCCAAACTCTTTAGAGATGGTTTTGTAACCTTTTCCAGCCTGATGAGCATCAACAACTCTTTTTCTGAGGTCCCTCAGAAATCTCCTTTGTCCGTGCCATGATACAACTTTCCACAAACCTGTGTTGTGCAGAGCAGACTTTTGATAGATCCCTGTTTCTTTAATAAAACATGGTGCCCACTCACCTGATTGTCATCCCATTGACTTGAAAACACCTGACTCAATTTCATCTTCACATGAACTACTAAATCCTAGAGGTTTCACATCCTTACTCAATGATCAAACATACACTACTCATACTCAATGATCAGACCGTGCTATTGTTTTTTTTGGTATTTAAGTAGCGCTTAAACTGTAAATGTAAACTATTGTTTGTGTTGTTTTTTTTTTTTTTTTCTTGTCAGTGAATGTGGGTATTGAGGAAACAATAACCGAGATTTAAATTGAAGTGCTCATTTGTTGAGAGAACTGACGGGAGAATTGCAGGATCTGGCAACCCAGACTGATCTGTCGTTTGCACACAGGAGTAGCTTCGTAGCTGCTAGCAGCTTACCTTTTGATATATTTTTAATTCCCGATCGCATCTGTATCATATCATAAATCGTATATATAGTATAAAAATAATTTTTACAACATCTTAATCATTTTACTCTCGTACCGGCGGATTATATTTTTTTGCCGCTATCGTATTTAGTAACTTTACAGGTATAACCGGCTTTTGGTTTTTGCAGTAGTTGCCATTAGCTATAACCAAGTTGCGTCTTCCTTCGCATAGTGTGTGTTTTTTATAACTTTTTTTTACAGTCTTTTACCACTTTCGTTCTGAAACTTAGTTTTTTAGTGACGTTTTGTGTTGACTTAACTTGTATTAAACGCTTTAATCGAGCATGCATTGGAACCATCGGTCTTGGCAGCTGAACCATATCTTCACTCGGCACCCCCAACACCACCCGAAGCAAGTACTTTTAATTCATTAATTGTACTAACATGGCTTCTGCTGTGCTTGTTCCCTGTGCCGAGTGTGGCATGTTTAGCTATTCTTCCTCTGTCATTAGTTTAAATTTTACTTGTGATAGGTGTAGGCTTGTAGCCAGTCTGACGGAGAAGATTGTAGTTTTAGAGGCGTGCATCCAGACATTAGAGAAGGCTAGCTCAGCTCCTAGCTAAGCAGATCTGGATGCCAAAGGTGAAGTTAGAGCCCCCATCTCGGCAGAGCCCTCGCAGCAGGACAAGTGGGTGACGGTTCAGCGATGTAGTCATAAGGCTAGTCCACAAGAGCACCACTCTTTACCTGTTCACGAGTCCAACAGGTTTGCCCTCCTCAGTGATGCACCCACTGAGCAGCCTGTTGAAAGAGCTCTGGTCATAGGTGACTCTATTTTACGACACGTGAAAGTAGCTACCCCTTTAGGGACACCAGCAGCTAGAGTTACATGTATCCACGGAGCTAGAGTGCCGGACATTGTAACGATTCTTAGTGAACTCGAGAGCCGTAGATTCTCTACGATAGTTATTCGTGTAGGGGCTAATGATATACGCCTTCGTCAGTCAGAGGTTACTAAGGCTAATTTTGTAGAGGTGGTTAGAGTGGTGAAGGCGATGTCCGATGCAGTAGTGTGCTCTGGCCCCATCCCAATGCGGCGAGGTGACCAAGCCTACAGCAGGTTATGGTCGCTGAACTGCTGGCTGTCCAAGTGGTGCTCTGAAAACAACGTGGGCTTTATAGACAACTGGACAGCCTTTGAGGGTAAGCCTGGCCTTTTAGGATGGGACGGTGTCCATCCCACTCGGAAGGGTGCCGCTCTCATCTCCTGCAACATTGCCCATAGTCTTATGGCCCGATTGGTTAGGGGCTGACTATCCAGAGCAGGGGTCAGGCAGCAGACAAACCGGCTTAACCAACTGTCTGCTGGTAGCCATATACCGTCACCCAGAACCCACATTATTGAAACTGTGTCTGTTACCCGCATCTGCCCTAAACGTAAACGCTCTCAAAAGGTCTGTTTTAATAACCTCATTAGTATAAAGAGATAGCTTCCCAGATAGCACAAATAGCTCCCAAAGAAATAACAACATTAGACTAAAGCTAGGATTACTTAACGTTAGATCACTTACAAACAAAGCAGTGATTTTAAATGAAATAATCACTGATAAACGTTTACATGCTCTCTGTCTCACTGAGACTTGGATTAGACCTGATGAATATTTAGCCTTAAATGAAGCCTCACCTCCTGGATGCAGTCATGCTAATCGCCCTCGTCCTAATGGTCGGGGGAGGCATAGCCACAATTTTTGACAAAGAGCTAGGTGTTACAACTAAATCCCATTACAGGGCTAATGAAATACTGATTCTTAATGTGACTGATCATCGTTATGGAAGTCAAAACCACACTCTTTTCAGCTTATCACTATTTACCGCCCTCCTGGTCCCTATTCAGAATTTCTTCAGAAATTTGCTAACTTTCTTTCCTGCTTACTACTGTCAACAGATAATGCTTTAATTGTAGGTGATTTCAATATTCACTTTGACAGTGAGCAGGATCCACTTAAAATTGCTTTTGAGGTCATCTTAGAATCCATGGGTATCACTCAGAATGTGATGGGAAAAACCCACCGCTGTAATCATACTTTAGATCTAATATTAACATTTGGTATCAATATAGATAGCCTTGATGTTTTCCCACAAAGTGATTTGATTTCAGATCATTATCTTTTAGTATTTGAGCTATCTCTAATAAATAAAATCCCTCTGCCTCGTTATCACACCAAGCGCACTATCACATCTGCTACTCCAGCTGCGTTTATTAAAAACCTACCAGACTTAAAATATAATACACTTATGGAGCCCGATCATCTTGAGTGTGTAAATGACCAATTAGAAAGTGTGTTTTGCTCAACCCTGGATATGATTGCTCCTGCTAGGGTCAAACCCATTAGGGAAAAAAGGCTAGCACCATGGTATAATGACTACACTCATACCTCAAAGCAAACAACGTGGCGCCTAGTGCGCGAGTGGCGACATAAGTCTCCTCAATCATAGAGAAAAATAAGAATAATCCAAGATTTCTCTTTAATACAGTCTCCAAATTAACAGAAAACCCCACAGAAAGTGATTCTCCCATTCTGTGTAATTTTAACAGTAATGATTTCATGACTTTCTTTAATGATAAAATAGAAAACATTAGGCATAAAACTCGATGCTCATCACATCACTAAACTATTCAGCAACCTTCCAGGTGCAGCACTAGTGAAGACATCTGTTTAATGAGCTGTAAATCAAGCCTAGAATTTTTTACCCCAATTACTATTACTGAACTATCCGCACTGATCAGCTCGTCTAAGTCATCAACATGTTTATTAGATCCAATTCCTACACGTTTACTCAAACAAGTATTACCTAGTATTATAGAGCCACTGTTAGTTATTTTAAATTCATCCCTTACCTTTGGTTATGTGCCCAAATCCTTTAAGTCAGCTGTTATCAAACCACTGATTAAAAAAGCCAATATTGACCCTTGTGTGATATTTAATTATAGACCAATTTCATATCTACCATTTCTGTCCAAAATCTTAGAAAAAGCCATCTATCAGCAGCTCTGCAGTTATCTCCAAAGGAATGAAATTTATGAAACATTTCAGTCTGGCTTCAGGCCCCATCATAGTACTGAAACAGCATTAATTAGGGTACTAAATGACTTGTTAATGTGCTCAGATAAGGGATGTGTTCTTTTCTTGTTCTGTTACATTTAAGTGCAGCATTTGACACTATAGATCATGATGTTTTACTAAACAGACTAGAAAATACTGTAGTTATTATGGGATCAGCACTTTCTTGGTTTAAATCCTACTTAATTGACCGGTACCAGTTTGTTCATATAAATAATCTAAGATCTAAGCTCTCAAAAGTGAAGTATGGTGTGCCTCAGAGGTCAGGGCTTGGCCCGCTTTTATTCTCTCTGTACATGCTGCCACTAGGCTCAGTTATTCGTAAACATGGCATTAGTTTCCACTGCTATGCAGATGATACACAACTGTACATATCAGCCAAACCTAATGATAGCATTACAATCAACAAAATTGAGGACTGTGTAAAGGAAACTCTGAGGTTCTATTAGTGGGACCCAAGGCTGTGAGAGACAGGTTGGTTACATCTATCCTAAATCTAGATGGCTGTCCACTATTGCCCAGTCCGTCTGTAAAAAACTTAGGAGTCACATTTGATTCAGATCTCACCTTTGATGCACACATTAGCAGCATCACTCGAATTGCTTTCTTTTAATTACGTAATATCGCTAAACTTAGAAATATCCTCTCTTTTAATGAAAAACTTTTTCATGCGTTTATAACCTCAAGGTTGGATTATTGTAAAGCCTTACTTACTGGATGCTCTAGTAAATCTATGAATAAGCTTCAGTTAGTTCAGAATGCAGCACCCCGAGTGCGAACTCGAACTAGAAAATTTGATCATATCACTCCTGTTCTATCATCACTGCACTGGTTACCAGTCAAATTCCGCATTGATTACAAAATACTTCTTATAACTTATAAAGCTCTACATGGTCTGGCCCCACATTATCTGAGTGACCTCTTAGAGTTTTACAATCCAAATCGTCTACTTCGTTCGCAGGATACAGGACTTCTTTTAGTTCCTAGAATTAAAAAAGTCACAGCCGGGGGAAAGGCTTTCTCATACATGGCCCCCCAACTATGGAATAAACTTCCCACTTTTGTTCGAGATTCAGACTCTCTCCAAAGTTTTAAGTCTAGGCTAAAGACATACCTATTTGCGAAGGTTTTTTGACTAGATTTAGCCAGGTTGCATGGTTTGGGTTGCTGGGGCCGTAGTCTGGAGTCATGTCTGGCCCTGCCTGCCTTGTCCGCTACCGGGAGTGTCGGTGGGCGGTCCTGGCTGAACTAGGCTTCGGTCCTCGGATCTGACTCATGCATCCTTGCCTTAGAATAATTGCAGAGCTTGGGGTTCATAGTCAAAGAGTCCTTATGGTGATCAGAGACGTTGTGTTTGCTGTCTCTGCCGCTCGTGGGTTGCCAATGTCTCATGTGATCCCTCGTGCTGTGTTTTCTACCAGTTCTCCTCTTCAGCTTTCTTAGCTATGCTGCATAGCTAATGCTGTGCCGGGGTCGCATGCGACACTTGGCATCAGTGATTGCATGGCACAGTGTGGATGTGTAAAGACACTGGCTCCTTAATCATATCCCACTAATTACATTTTCTGTTTTCTCTCCGAGCTTGTGTTCCGGCAGTTCCGGCCCTAACATGGGATGTACATCTGAGGAGCTCCACGTGCATAATTCACATTTTATTCGACCATGACTCCATGACCTTTTAGTTTTCGCTCTTAGATTTTTCATCATAACCCCGGCCACTTAATTCCCGATGTGCATACTTCACATTCTATTCAACGTTGGCCTCCATGCCTTTAGTTTTTCGCTCTAGATTTATCATCTACGCAGCGCCCAAGAGGTTGGGGTCCCTTTTTTGAGTCTTGTCCCCCAAGGTTTCTTCCTAGAACTAGGGAGTTTTGCCTTGCCACTGTCGCCCTAGGCTTGCTCAATTTGAGATTGGACGTAGTTATTAGGAGATAATCTAAACCTGTAAAGTTGCTTTGAGACAATGCTCCATTGTAAAAAGCGCTATATAAATAAATCTGACTTGACTTGACTTGATTTAAATGTGGTGAAACAATAGCACAGCAGGTAGTGTTAGTGCATTTGTGTTTGCATGAGTTTCCTTCAAGTACTCTGACTTTCTCCCAAAAGGCTATTACATGCTTCTGGTGTGAGTGGGTTTTGTAATCTGTGATTGCTTTTGATGGATGGATGCCTGTCTCCTGTGTTCCTGGATTACACTCGGCTTCTTTTTAGAGTCACTAAAATACTTCGGTGGTTACTTGGGGTGTAACACGATACAAAACTGCGATGATGTGCATCATAGAAATGTAACAATGTCTGTTCTCTATATGACATTTTACGCAGCTGCATTTTTTTGAACACCAGAGGGCGCAATCATTTGTCATATATGGCATATTTTCCACCATACAATGGAAACCGCAGAGATTTGAGATGTTTAAAGATATTTGTATAGCGCTTTTCACACACACAATTGATACAGCCTTGCCAAAGTGGGAGGCAAAAGCATGAAGCTGTTCAACAATAAAAAATTGAAGATATTTGATATTTTTAACACAATGAGCTTATTTGTTCAGTAATTTTCAATATAAGATAGCAGTTAGTTGTTTATATTTCTAGTTATTAATGTTTTTTTTTTTTTAACTGCAGGATAATAAAGTTTTCTGTTTAAAACTTACACAAGAATGCATTGTTTTACATTGTGTACACTTCACAATAAATAACCTTATTTTATTTTTAACCAAAAGGCTATCGAGCACGAATCAGTCAAACAAAGAATATAAAGCAAACGCGGCACATGACCATACGGTAAACCGAAGATAACAGAAGATAGGGAACAGAAACTGACAAAGGATCGCGGACGATACTAACAACAAAGAAACTCTGAGATCACAACAAACGCAAACTTACCAAAAGCTCGGGAGTCCAAAATGAACGGGAGCTACGCAAGTACTCCACCACGAATCAGGGCAAACAAGAACAATCCACTGCGAACCGGGGCGAACATGAATAATCCACTTTGAAATAGGAACAAGGAATGAATCCTGGGAAGTGGCTAACGCAGCAAACAAAGTGAATTCCCCTCCCCATTCTTGAGCTAGGGCCCTGTTTATATACCGACTGAAACAGTTATAGACACTCAGTCCTAGGGCTTGAATAAATTAGTAGGATTTAAATGTACCCATGACTTAGGTCAACCGTTCTCAACCCCAAACCTCCCTTGAGTACTTAAGAAAAGCTGTGCCCCTAGCACAAACACAGACCAGTAGAATAAAGTGATTCATTGCAAATCCTTATTGGCAGTCAACATTATTGATAGTTTTTTGGGAACCATGAACTTAGGGGGTGGTGTTATCTTTATTCATTCATTCATTCATTCGTTGTCTTATCTACGTAAACTTTAGTCAGGGTCACAGGAAAGCCGGTGCCTAGCCGGAGAGGGACAGGGTGCAAGGCAGCAACAACCCTAGCCATGGTGCCAATCTATCATAGGGCGCACACACACACACACACTTAAGGGCACTTTACAATCACCAGTTAACCTAACACGCATGTCTTTGGACTATGGGAAGAAACCGGAGTATCCAGAGTAAACCCATGTGGACATGGGGAGAACATGCAAAATCTACACAGAAAGGACCCAGACCCAGGTGACAGTGCTGCCCACCGAGCCACCGTGCTGCCCTGTTATATCACTAGTAAATAACAAATAACTTTTTCAATATGTGTTCATCTGGAGAAAACAGGACAGCTCAAAAGGCTACTGGACTACTAATCAAAAGCTTCCAAGTTAAAATCCTGGCTCTGCCAAGCTTTCATTGTTAGGGCATGCCCTTACCCCTGCACTGCTCAGCTCAGTTACCCTGAATAAGCTTGTGTACTAAATGCTGTAACTGTAGGAGAATGTGTAATTACTCCAGATGACATGTCAATCTTACATAGCCATAATTGGAAATGTTGCTTTTATAAATAGCATGGATTTACTTTCTCCCAGTGTAATTGCTCATCTTCCTATTCATGGCCTAAGAGCTTAAAGTGTAATTTGATTGTATACAGATTGTATGAAAGTCTTCAGAATGTCTTCAGATTCAGATATACTCAGTTGTACAGTTTGTGTGCATGTACTATGAACAGTTAACCAACAGCCTTGAATTCACTGTTCTAGGAGACTGCATTGAGAAATATTCAAATACACAAGAGGAAAAAGTAATGGAAGTTAAGAAGTTAAAGCCCTCTTTGGTACACTTTAGGTCTGACACGTTTTGGTGAACTGAACTCCTCATTTTACACCCCATCTCTCTGCTCAGCAAGAACAGCAGTGAGTTTACCCCACTGAGTGTTAGGGTGTGGTACTGTTTTCAGTTGAGAGAAAAAGAGATTAGTGATAGAAGAACAGATGGTCCACTGCATCTTGGGTCTCAGCCGGTGGGCCGGTCAGTAAGCCCAGTCCCTTCCAAAGATTGAGAAAATGGCAGTTGGGACATACGCTGTGCTTTGATGTCGTGCTAGCAGACTCACCAGGACATTGTTTGGAGGTAACAGATAGATATGTACCCATCAAAAATGAATAAAAAGTAGTGTCTGATTACATTCAAACAGCATTTCAAAGCCTTTGGATAGTTATATGGTGCCCAGGGTCGGCAGAGCCAAAGCTTTTCAGAAAAGTTACCTTGACAGTAAGTGACAGTAAGTGTGGGTGGAGCTTTGACTAGTCACTGCTCTGATGAAACAAGAGTACATGAGTGTATTTTTTTCACATTGAAAAACACCAAAAGCCTGTATGAGATACCCAATTCGGCTGATATGCACCACCTGGACGTGAACCCGGGGCAATGCAGTGAGCTAGCATGCGATACCACTACTCCACCCAAGCTCCCATGAGTGTATTTAAGGTTCCTAACTAATACAAAGAGTAAACCAATTTAGCATACTGATAATGGAGTCCTTACAATTGTGACATAGTGTACACAGGCAGTCCACGATTTGCAGTGGGGATACGTTCTGACAAATCCATCGTAAGGTGAATTTATCAAAAACAGATGACTTTACAGTATATATCATGGTATGGCATACCTTAAACATGCTTACAACACTTCGATTAACCTACAGCTGGTCAAAATCATTAACATAATGTTAGGAGTCAGGCTGATTCCTGTCTTATGATGCTTGGAGTCAGCGTCGACTTATATTTCGATCTGGGTATGCTTGGGGTGGGGGGGATCGATTCGCGACACATGCTGGCTCATGTATATAAGTGCAATCTTGATCTCAGTCGGGCCTTGTGTCTTTGATCCATATTAGGACCTCACCCGTCTCTCATTTTCCTGCTTGTTAGGGAATTTTGGTAGCTGGTGACTCGTAGATAGTCAGCAATTGGCAATCAGAAGCCTACTAGTAACCGATAGAGTGTAGACACTAGTGTAGGGAAAATATCCTCATATTCATCTCCTGGTCGCCGTCTCCTTGGCCTTCCCTTTCGCACGTGGCTAGCCTCGGGGTTTTATCAAGCCACCATACATAAGTCGGGCCATCGTAAAACAGGGAGTACATGTAGTACATACTGTGAGACTGTCTGAGGTGCAGTGTTTAACAGTGTTGTATATTTCCTGCTGTGAGGTGGTAACGTTTTTTTTTTTATTATTATTATTTGCTTTGTAATTTGTTAAACCTTTATAATATGAATATCAAAACAGCATGAAGAAAACCTGGTATGCATGCATTGTTAACCTTCATTAGTCAAGTCAAATTTATTTATTTAGCGCTTTTTACAACACAGCACAGTCTCAAAGCAGCTTTACTTTTTTTTCCCTCAAAGCCCTAGTTAAGAAAGCCTTGGACGACAGTGGCAAGGACAAACTCCCCAATAGCCTTCTGGCTTGTGAACGTGATCTTTAGCAAACTGGAGACAAGCAGCAATGTTCTTTTTGGAGAGCAGTGGCTTTCTCCTTGCAGCCCTGCCATGCACACCATTGTTGTTCAGTGTTCTTCTGATGGTGGACTTATGAACATTAGCCAATGTGAGAGAGGCCTTCGGTTGCTTAGAAGTTACCCTGGAGTCCTTTGTGACCTCGCCAACTATTACACGCCTTACAATCTTTGTTGGTCGACCACTCCTGGGGAGGGTTACGATGGTCTTGAATTTTTTCCATTTGTACACTATCTGACCATCTGTCTGACTGTGGATTGATGGAGTCCAAAGTTTTTAGAGATGGTTTTGTAACCTTTTCCAGCCTGATGAACATCAACAACTCATTTTCTGAGCTCCTCAGAAATCTCCTTTGTTCATGCCATGATACACTTCCACAAACATGTGTTGTGAAGAGCAGAATTTAAATAAAACAGGGTGCCCACTCACACCTGATTTTCATTCCATTGATTGAAAACACCTGACCTTCAAATTAACTGCTTAACCTAGAGGTTCACATACTTTTGCCACTCACTAATATGTACTATTGGATCATTTTCCTCAATAAACAAATGACCAAGTATAATATTTTGTCTCATTTGTTTAACTGGGTTCTCTTTATCTAATTTTATTACATTTTATTATATATTACAGTTTTAGGTATATTTATGCAGAAATAACAAAATTTCACAAACTTGCACATTTTCATGAATTTGGAAGCTTGAGATATTGTATTGTTATCATCTATTCTCTTACACGGTTAATGACTGAAATTAAAGAGGTTTATCAGCTAATGCATCAAACTTTAGGGCCAAAACAGTTATGTTACACCCTTATGTGCAGTACTATGATATTGCCTTTCTGATATAACAAAGGTTTTATCAACCTGAATGTGCGGCTTTTGTAAAAGATCAGTAATCTCACACTTGGTGGTGAACTGAAGGTCATCCTCTTCAAATGAATGAAAGACTTGTGCTTTCTTCTACACCATTTTCTGAAATCGTCAAGGCCCCCTGGAGCCTACATACTCTTTAAGGAGCTCTTACCTGCCTTGGTTTGCAGCCATTTTTTGTGCCAATACTCTCTCAGTAATGGATGTACTCTCCATGGGGAGGTGTCACCAATGTTCCTCTCCACCATTTTGCCTGTGCATTTTGCAACCTGCAATTTGCAAGCCTTGGCAGGGCATTACCACTATGCAGTGTTCCTGGAGCCCCTTATTTTCTCATTCATATTGTTCCCTGGTGGTTTGCCTCTCCTCGGAGGCCTGGCTCAGCTGTTCTGTGCCCTTGCAGTGAATTGTAAATCCATGGGGAAGAAGAGTGGCCAGCTAAGTACATTTTCCTCATGTCATGACACCTGGCCAAACATCTGTGAACATGAACCGAGTGATCCATGGGCAGGCACAAGCCAAGTAAAAACAACTGGCTTTTTAAAGGCTCTTTGATTTCACTTAGAGTCCATCCTGCAATTATGAGCTTTCACACAACGTATATAATATCTCACATTTATGGAGTTATCATCTGACCGAGTGAGATACTGTGATGACGATCAGTCCAAGCATGCAATGATGATACATTTCTATTGAAGTATTTTGCAGTAGGTGAATAAAATTCTAAAGTGAAATAAACCTTCAGTGTTTGAACTGATATGCTGCAGTTTAAAAAAAAAAAAAACTTACTTGGAACAAACTTAAATATTACACATTTCTTAAAGTTACAGTGTAATTTGAATGTTTATTAATTCATGTAATATAATATGAAAAACAAACAGTGTGACTTGTATTATTGTCAAGTATGTCCACCTATGCAGATAATTCACTATTATTTTTGTAAGATCTCAAAAATGAATTGACATGTTTGGACCCGTCATGTCTGGATAATTGCAGAGATTAATACATTCTGTGACCCTTCAAGCCTTTCCACTCAACAGCTATGGGCTGCTTTAAGCAGTTGACTGAGAATCTGGAAATAATGACAATTGACTCTCGTAAAGCAACAGAGGGTTATAAACAAACATCTGTATGAAATGTATTGGAAAATACAAATTAAGGGACACTGCTGAAATACAGACAAGAAATCCTGAAAGTATATGAAATGACCTTCAGTCACCAGGCTTCAATACATTTTTTTCTGAACTTCGGTAAGGAATACTGGGGACAAAATCCCAAAACAAGAAGACAAAGACTGTTGCTACTAGAAATGTTTGGAGGCACTCATTTCTTCCAAAGATTAATTTGACTGTCAGGATGCCCAAATTTTTGCATACTGTGAGAATTCAGCAAATAAACACTAATGATGCATCGGGCAAGTTGTTTAAACTTTTCATTTAAAAAAGTTGGTGAGTGGTGCAAGACTTATAAAGATAGATAAACTATTGTATTTAGATAAACCCCCCTTGAAAAGTAGTTATATTAGTGGTAGCTATCGTGACAAATCTGCATAATTCAGAAACCTGATTATTCCAAGAATCATTATGTGATTCTGTTGTTCAAATGGTCACATTCATCCTATTAACCAAAAATGAGGAACTGTCGTGACTGTCCATTTAGTAGCTAATACCCTGCCTATGTGGTGGCTAATAGGCTTAAGTGCAAAAAGCAATTTATTTGATAAGAATTCTATGTTAATTACACCATTACACAAATTACACATTGTGTTGATGCAAGCACGTTCTTAGTTTATCACAGGAGTAATTAGACTATATAGAAAGTATCTACACTACTCTAATGCATCCTTGAAGATCTTCAACCTTCAATATGTCTACAATATAATTTTACCTTTATAAATTTATACTATAATTAGCTGCTTGCCTCATTAATTGCAATGCATTATTTGCTTTACTCAAATGGATATCTTACAATGTTGAGATACATAATTGGAAAAAAATTATCCATTAGAAATTATTGACTATTCTTTGAAACTGCACGGTGGCTATACATTACTTTCTGGGAACAGTAGTTTTGTTACTTATTACTGGTCCTTACTTCTCTGTTCCTTTGTCCATTACATACACAAGCAAAATGGTGTCACAATTCCATGAATTTGGATAGTATCATTTAATTGAAAGCTATACATTTGTTTGAAGGGGAGCTTGGATATATATTGACATACACTGTATCATCGAGCCTAAGTTCTTAATTTCTTCAAGCCATCTATAACTATGCTGCATATTTTGTCTCCACGACAGGCAGGCATTTTTAAATGGCCATCGGTTCATCATGAATTTTAATCTGAAGCATATCAATCTACCAAATCTATCACCACTATCTACCAAAACAAGACCATACCAACTATTGTGGTCCTCATTGCTGTATCTATGGTAATGATCTTCCTTGTAGATAAGGACATGCAGGACAGGATACATTTTGTATGATATAGACTTTACAATTAGATTATTTCTTTATTCTTTTTTTTGCTCACTACCTACAAAATACCAAATTATACACCAGTCAGACACTCCCTCTTATATCTCCTCCAGTTATCATGTCTTTGTCTTTTGAGAATTACAGAGGATCAAGTTTCAGCTGAAACATACAGGGTGACATCAAGGAACCGTAAACAGAGCAGCAGAAGCAATAAAGCAAAAATCAATAACTTTCTTATTGACCAAGTACCAATAGACAAGGGTATTAGTCAACAAATACCCTATTAGGTGGGAATTCACTGTAGAAGAAAACATGTCAGGATTTTTCCTCCACCTACATATAATCCTATGGATATACTAAATCTATATTTAGACTGCGTAATATGGAGAATGCTGATGAAGATTTGCTTGTTTAGCCTCATAGCTGCACTGTATTCTCATGACTTCAGAATCCATGATGTTATCTTGTTGTTTCTCTCTTTTCTGATTTTCTTCGTGGCACCTGCATGATTAGGCCAGGACACCAAGCTTTAAACATTCACAGTGCACCAGTCCATTTATAAAACACAGCGTTTGGCCTTGACGGCAGCTGTGAGAGGAAATATTTATCTTTGGGTTGGTCCCCCTCCCTGGGGCTCATGAAAGCAAGCATGTGACCGATGTTTAAGAGCATCAGAAATGGGGGCAAGCAATGTTAAAACCAGTAAAAGATGAATTGCTGAGGTAGAGGATGACACCTTTGGAATTGTTATTGCAAAACTCACCTTCAGGCATCAAGCTGCTGGGTCTGAAAGGCAAGTATGCTCCTTAGATTAAGATAAACCCGGGCTATTTTGTAGTAGAGTATATGTATATTAAATGTTAATGGCTTTTATTTTCTTTCCATCAAAGGCAAAGAATAGAAGAGAGCGCATTGTGTTGTGGAATAAAGTATAATAGAATAAAACAAACATCTTTAGTAAAGAAAGCAAAGTAATCAATTCAGGTATCTTGTGGTACAACCCCAAATCAGAGCACGTTGGGACAGCATTAAAAAACAAAACAAAAAACGTGTTAATAAACATCCATTCCTGTTTTTCAGGCCTGCAACAACAAAAAATGTGGGAAATTTAGTGCTATTACTGAGGTCAAAATCAAAACAACTATGCGATTTCAAGCAGGTAATACCAACAGGTAATTGTAATAATGATTTGTTACAAAAAGCAGGTTTTTTTTTTTGGAAGAAATGGATGCCAAGTGTACAGATAAAAAGATTTAAAAAACCATTCAGACTGTTAATCAACAACAAGTCCAAAAGTCAGGTTGTGTCATAGTATGGGGTTGGGTCAGTACCCTTGGCAAAGGTCATTTGCACTTCTGTGATGCAGCATTAATGCAGAAAATTACACTGAGATTTTGAGAAACATGCTGCATTAAAGGCGTCATCTTTTTCAAGGATGTCTGTACATTTTTCAGCAAGACAATGCAAAACCACATGCCTCAAATATTTCAAAGGCATTCCTATGGAAGAAGAGGGTACAGATATTGGACTGACCTGCCTGCAGTCCTGACCTGTTCCCAATAGAGAATGTGTGGAGAACTGTGAAATGAAAAATCCGACAGCGACGACCCACCTTAAGACGTGTTTACAGGAAGAAGAATTGTCTGCCATGGCAATATTGCATAATGTCTTTTAAGTTTTGTGAGACGAAATGGCAACTGTAGAAAGTGGTAAACGCTTTACCATACCAACATTTTTTGGAATGTGTAGCAGGTCTGCAATTACAGTGCTCCTTGAAAGTTTGTGAACAATTTAGAACTTTCTATATTTTTGTATAAATATGACCTAAAACATCATCAGATTTTCACACAAATCCTAAAAATAGATAAAGAGAACAGCTTCAACTGTGGGATGTTGGTGGGTTTTCTCACATTAACTGCTCGCTTCAGCCCCTTCCACAAAATTTCGACTGGATTAAGGTCAGGATTTTGACTTGGCCATTCCAAAACATGAACTTTATTCTTCTTTAACCATTCTTTGGTAGAAAGACTTGTGTGCTTAGGGTCGTTGTCTTGCTGCATGACCCACCTACTTTTGAGATTCAGTTCATGGACAGATGTTCTGACATTTTCCTTTAGAATTCTCTGATATAATTCAGAATTAATTGTTCTATCAATGATGACAAGCCGTCCTGGCCCAGATGCAGCAAAACAGGCCCAAACCATGATACTACCACCACCATGTTTCACAGATGGGCTAAGGTTCTTATGCTGGAATTCAGTGTTTTCCTTTCTCCAAACATAACGCTTTTCTTTTAAACCAAAAAGTTTAAAATTTGGTCTCATCCATCCACAAAACATTCTTTCAATAGCCTTCTGACTTGTACACATTGTCTTTAGCAAACTGCAGACAAGCAGCAAAGTTCAGTTGCTTAGAAGTTACCCTGGTGTCCTTTGTGACCCGCCAACTATTACATGTCTTGCTCTTGGAGTGATCTTTGTTGGTCGACCACTCCTGGGGAGGGTAGGAATGGTCTTGAATTTCCTCCATTTGTACACAATCTGTCTGACTGTGGATTGGTGGAGTCCAAACTTTTTAGCGATGGTTTTGTGACCCTTTCCAGCCTGACGAGCATCAGCAACTCTTTTTCTGAGGTCCTCAGAAATATCCTTTGTTCATGCCATGATACATTTCCACAAACATGTATTGTGAAGAGCAGACTTTGATAGATCCCTGTTCTTTAAATAAAACAAGGTGCCCACTCACACCTGATTGTCATCCCATTGATTGAAAACACCTGACTAATTTCACCTTAAAATGAACTGCTAATCCTAGAGGTTCACATATTTTTGCCACTCACTAATATGTAATACTCTTTCTCAATAAATAAATGACCAAGTATAATATTCTCATTTATTTATCTTGGTTACATATATCTACTTTTATCTACAGAACATGATCAGGGGAAATTGGAGGCTACATCACACTTTGAACTCAACACACTTTGTAAGGTCCTCAATCTATTCCTCAGTCTATTGTGGCAGGTCACATTATCTTGTTGAAAGAGGCCAATTCCGTTAGGGAATGTAAGTGTCATTAAGTTATGTACTTGGTCTTCAGTAATATTTAGGTAGGTGGTACAAATTAAAGTAAAATCCACATGAATGAAAAGACCAAAGGTTTTCCAGCAGAACATTTCCCAGATCATCACATGGTCATTGTTTTTCACTTAAACTCCTGGGGAGGGTAACAATGGTCGTGAATTTCCTCCATTTGTACACAATCTGTCTGACTTTGGATTGGTGGTGTCCAAACTATTTAGAGATGGTTGTGTGACCCTTTCCAGCCTGATGAGCATCAACAACTCTTGTTCTGAGGTCCTCAGAAATCTCCTTTGTTCATGCCATGATACACTTCCACAAACATACTCTGAAGAGCAAACTTTGATAGATCCCTGTTCTTTAAATAAAACAGGATGCCCAGTCACACCTGATTGTCATTGCTCTGTTTGAGAACACCTGACTCTATTTTCACCTTCAAATTAACTACTAATATTTGAGCTCCACATACTTTTCCCACCCACATATATGTAATATTGAATCAATTTTTTGCTTAATTGGATTCTTTTAATCTATTTTTAGGACTTGTTTGAAAATCTTCTGATGTTTTACATAATATTAATGCAGACATTTAGAAAATTCTAAAAGGCTGATAAACCTTCAAGCACCACTGTATGCTTGTCTGAACTGTGCTTTTCTTTAGACATAAACTGAAAATGTTTCTACTCCCATGCAGAGGCAGCAATGCTGTTTCAGTGGTTATAAGACATCATATATAACATATATTTCATGTCATAAATTGACAGCATGTTCCTTATCTTGGCAATAGTCTAGAAATGTAAGAGGATGTCAAAACAATGTTTTAAGCAGCTGTCAGCCATAGCACATAGACACCTATTGTGTTTTTGTAATTTTACTTTTATAGGGATGCCAGAGCTCCTGCACTTTTATCTTCTTAAACATAGTGCAACGTGCAAGAAACAAGATTTCTATAACCTTGTTTTCAAGATTTGAAGACTCGTAGTTTTTAGAAATTGAACATAAAATCAATGTTAAATTGTTCTAACCTTCTCTACATCTACATACCTTAGATTTCGACTTTCATGTATACCCCTTCTATCAAGGTCCCACACAGTTCAGGAAACGCATTATGTGGTCATATTGGAAGTTCAAGTGTTGTACTTCCTTTGCTCTGCGGGCTCTCTAATGTAACAGGCATTCAGAGTTTAAATGACTGATAATACCTTGTTTATGGCCCTGTATACCCTGGAATGGAAAGGCCATTTCCTCCAGTCATATGCATCTATCTTTCTGATAGCAGTCCGATCAGATAAAGAGCCAAGAAGAAAAGTGTCCTGCAATGACCCACTCATGAATAGATCTCTGAACTCATAAATCATGTGCATAGAATCACACACACACACACACACACACACACACACACACACACACACACACACACACACACACTTTAATCCTATGTCTTTACAGTAAAGGTATGAATGTTCATCCAATCAACATCTAATCGCTTTAATGTTCAAGGTCTTGAGAATTATAATAGGAAACAAACAAGAATTCACAGTCTTGAAGTTAGAAAACATGATAGTGGTCCTCTGTTTTATTATCGGTAAGCATTTCAAGTTTTATAAAAGACCCAAAGACAAGAATTACTGTATTGTATGGTATTGTACTGTACTAATTGTTTTCATGTTGTTTCAATTAATATCATTGTTTAAAATAAAACATTATGTGCAAAGTATCTAAACTACTATGCTGCAATGGTCATCATCCATTTGGTAAACATCATGCTTCACAGAGCGTAGTGCGGAAGTTAAAGAACAAATACCTGTAAAGTAACTGCAGCTGTAAAGTAACTGTTATCTCCTGTGGCTTGGAGATAAAAGCCAAAAATAAGATCAAATATTTTGGCAGTGGCTTCCAGTTGTGAATTGTGAGCTTAGATGTTCTGTGATCTATGTTATCCTTTTAAGAGTTGTGGTTGGTGCTTGAAAAAGTTTGTGAACGTAGTCTGCACAAATATGACTTAAAACATAATCAGAAAAGTAGATAAAGATTAAATTAAACAGAAATGTAGTATTTGGTCATTTATTTATTGAGGATCCAATATTACATATATGTGAGTAGCAAAGTAAGTGAAACTCTAAGATTAATAGTTAATTTGAAGGTGAAATCAGAGTCAGGTGTTTTCAATCAAAGGATCACAGGATCTCAGGTGTGTGTGGGTGCCCTGTTGTATACTCACTGACAAAAAATAATGCACCAAGAAGGAGTTGTTGGGATTTAATGAAACTTTATATGTGTGAAGGTAGTGGTGATGTATGTAAGAGATTACAATATTAGAGCGAAAGGATAAGTTTATTGGGCAAAACTGTACAATTGAAAGGGGGCTCTAGTTACCCTGTTGAGGTGCCTCTAGCCTGGATACAAGGTGAGAAACGATTGGGCTTTGGAGGCATTTAGGTTGAGTATGGTATCCTGTGACACATAGATGTTGCAACTAGACCTGTAAATCATGCACATTCGTATGTTGCCGAAGCTGGCGTCCCATACATGCTTGATTGTTGATGAATCTGGTGACCGGACAGGCCAAGAAATTGTAGCAATCTTATGGAGACATTCCTGGGAAACCGTTGCTGTGTGTGTTTGAGCATTATCATGTTGAAAAATGCCAGTTGTAAGCTCTGCAATGAGAGGCAACACATGTTGCCGCAGGATGTTCTGCACATATCGCCGAGTTGTTAGTGTCCCTCATATCACTACTACGATATTAACTTGTCATTTCGAAAGAGATACAATAAAAAACTGTCATTGCTAGACTATTGTTGTAATCTTGTAGTATATTATTATAAAGTTTTCATTGACATCCAGTGTAATGAAAGTTTCGAGATTAGTTACATGCTTAATTCCCACGTAGAATACTCTTGTGATGCAAAAACAGTGTAGATTGCAAATGCAGAAACACTTCATTAGTACATAAAATCAAATGCCAAGGAAATATACTTGAAATTTAGGATTAATGTCCAAACCAACAGGTCATTGACTCTCAAAGTAACAATATCCAATTCAGAAGCCACAGAGGGAGAAAAGATATTTTGTTGATTTTGGATAAAGATTGTGTTTATTAAGGACAAAATGTGGAGATGGGACTGTAGAGAGTAGTGGAGTCTTTGAAGTGAAGGTCAGAGATAAAGGAGTGAGCGACAAAATATACAGGGCAGAACCTAGTGTATTTTCCAAAGCACCAGTTGAGGATGATGATGAAGGTGAAGATGATTTTCTCTGGACACTGCTTTTTTTTTGGTCAGTAGGATAGAGGAGGTTACCTTTTTAAATAACACAATGTTAGACTAATGAGGTTTTTATATAAGAATGCCTATATGTTGGAGAAATGGTGGGAAATTAAACAATGGACTGTTATCCCAAATGGTTTACCTTAATTAAAAACTTATTTATGAAAGCTTTTCCGTTTAAAATTTTAATAATAATAACTAACCTGGATTGGTTCTGTTACTCCATATTCAAATAAAATTTCCCTTTCTGGGGCTTCATAACCCCAGATTTGATTAAGCTTTCACATTTCTTCAGATTTTCTGAACTGATTGACTTGTCTTTCATTTATCAACATTTTAAACTTAAGCTGTTTCTTTAACTCCTTATATCTGTTCTATTACTTCAGTAGTTCATATTTCTCTGTATTCTGTTTTCTTATTTTTTTACACTTAGATAATCAATTACCAATACTGCCAATGCCTTAAAAAAGACACAGCAATGCATGCCAGAGTTTGACACGCTTAAATACCATGTCCTGTAGGTATAAACAATGTGGGGCTGATTAGGTGAAGAAAAGCCAGCTTGCATTACATCCCTTTGCTGACGTCAATAGTCAGATATGGCAGTGTAGTGTCAACTTGAATTCAGAACTTTGACTTCCCCAGTTGGAGATCTAGCAGAAAAATGTGTGCTTAACTCCACTGGGGATGGTGTTGGCTCCATTTTCACCCTTCATACTCACCCTTTTGCAGAATCCTCCCATCTAGGAATAGCCCCTGAAGTTCCCAGCTGCACAGTGGTTGCAGAACCATCTAAGCAGCCCTGGGTTGATGTGATGTCTGATTATACATGCCGAGTCGGCGGTCAGACGTGAGATGGATGTTAATGGCAGGTGTCCCACCCTGGGCATGGCTTGAGCTATTTCCTGAATGACTTGGGCAGCTGGGGCTGAGGTGGGAACTGCAGGTAAAACACCCCTGCTCATGGCTCTGTGATCTTGGGTCTGTTGGTGCCTCCCACCTGCCTGAGTTCTGCTTTATCCTGGGTCTTGCTGTCCGTGGGGGCTCTGGGACACCTGGCCACAGCCAGGCGTCTGCACACCTCTCTCACCTTTTCTTGTGTTATGCCCTATCTGAACAAGTTGGCAGATTCACAAATGGGAGTGTTAGAGGTCCTACTTACCATCACTAGAGGGCAGCGTTGACCTAGTTTTCTCGGTAGAATCTCTGGCAGCCGCCGCAATAACGCTTGCCGGTCTGTAAGCTGCCTGATCACGGCAAAACACGCAACACCTGCTATTCTGCCAATTTAAGAGCCTTGCCAGGCTTCACAGGTGTTGCGTCATTTATTCTGACACGCCGCTCGTGCCCTTTGGATTTCCGCTTTGTTCAATAGTGCGTTTGCTACGAAAGCCCGTGTCCTGAGACCTCACTCGTCTCACGCTCGTTATCGAGCCTGTCGCGCTGCCTGTTTTTTTGTTTTATTTTGTTCAGGGAGAGTGGACGAACTGGGTCCGTTTAGGGGCTCAGTTTCCGTAGCGCCATGAGGCGTGAGGTAACCGTCAGGGAAGTAGTATTTTAGCGTAGGGCAAGCTTTAAGTTTTATTTTATAAGCCAGCGCTTCCTGCTTTTCCTTCGTCTCGCCGCCTGACACTACGCGCTATTCTGCGCCTGCACGTCCCGACGCAGGCTCGAGTAGCGCTGTGCACGTGCTCTGTCCCCCGCCCTTCGCTCTCTCTCTAGCGCGGCCCTGAGCTTATGTGTGTGCATGGACTTATTGAGCTCTCCCTGACACACGGAAGCTCAGTCTTCTTTGTCTTTTTGTTTGGAACTTCCACAGTGGTCTGGTGGCACGTTTGGTTAATTCATTGATCACCAGTGCAGCCAACCAGGGTTCTACTCCCAGCCACTGAGGTAGCTTCTTTTATTTATTTATTTATTTACCTACCGTATTTTCCGGACCATAAGGCGCACTTAAAGTCCTTTAATTTTCTCAAAAATCGACAGTGCGCCTTTAAATGCAGTGCGTATAATGTATGAATTAATTCTGGTTGAGCCTTCTGACCTAGAACCGATTGTAGATGGTACACGGCGCTCATAAATCTGTCAAAATGTTTTAGCACGGTCTTGGTAGGTTACGAAGCTTAAGGCAACCGTAGTGCGCAGCATAGCGGAGTAATACGGTATGTGCTTCACCATTACGGTGTGTGCATTCCTTCATTTATTTTTCGAAGCGGATTTCAAACTCAACGCTATCGGTCATGCAGTACAACATGGAAATAGAGCAGCTGCGAGAGAATTCAACATTAACGAATCAATGATACGGAAGTGGAGGAAGCAAGAAGACGCCCTGCACCAGGTAAAGACAAAACTGAGCTTCCGAGGGAACTTAAGAGTTTTGTTTCATTTAATGCGTCTTATAATCCGGTGCGCATTTATGGTCCGGAAAATACGGTATTTATTTATTTACTTATTTATTTATATATTTCTGTGATCCATCGTTTTATTTCTTTATTTAATTTTGGTCCACCAATTCCATCTGGAGCTAACTCTATTTGGAACCCAAAAAATTTATATTTTATTATTTCACGGTTCATCATTTCCTTTTTATATGGCGAACCATAACAAATTGACAGAGGCACACATGGAAGATTATTTCTCCCAAAGGGCAGTCGCCAAAACAAAATGTTCTGCCAAACGGAGATGCAAATAAGACTAATTGTGGCACTTTTTTCAGATGTGGCTTTTTTTTTTTTTTTTTTGCCACGATGCCATTGTATAAACATGTGAGATTCTTGTCACATGCACAGACCGACCAAGCTCAGCCAGAGAGACTTTGTCCTTCAAAGTTGTCACTGGCTTCTTGGTAACGTTTTGATCTGTTTTGTCCTGGCTTAGTATTTCAGTTTTGAGGGACAGCCCAGTTTAGGCAAAATGATGCTGCCATACATTTTTAGCTTCTTAACAATACTCTGAAGGATACTCAGAGGGACAGTTAAAGCATCCGCTGGCCCTTCACTGAGTTTTATCCTGTTGCCCTTTGAAAGCACCTTTCCAAACATGGTGAATTTTTTGCTTTACCATGCGCTACAAGTAGTGGAATTTGTAAGGAACAACCGGTTTTGTTCTGACTTAACCAACCAGGTATTTTTTTTCTTTGTCCATGTTTTGTCTTGTTCAAGGTTGCTAGGGCTTCTAGCTCTTGTACAGGGTGTGAGCATGCTTTATTTTCAGTTTAAGGGTGTTAAGATTTTGACAGGCTGTGATGATTTTTGCTAGGTAGTTAAAATATACAAGGATCCAACATGTATTTTTACCTCAAGCTTTAACATAGCTGAATATTTATCATTGTGGTAATGGAATCCATATATAGTGGGGCAAAAAAAGTATTTAGTCAGCCACTGATTGTGCAAGTTCTATTACTAAGAAAGATGAGAGAGGTCTGTAATTTTCATCATAGGTACACTTCAACTATGAGAGACAAAATGAGAAAAAAAATCCAGGAAATCATATTGTAGGATTTTTAAAGAATTTAATTGTAAGTTATGGTGGAAAATAAGTATTTGGTCAGGGGGACACACGCGTGTAACGTTTTGACCAGGCAGTTATGGTGGGAAGAATAAGTATTTGGTCATTAACAAACAAATGTTGTCAAACTCAACTCTGTAACATATCTTTGTTGGCAATGGACAGAGGTCAAACGTTCCTATAAGTCTTCACCAGGTTTGCACAAACTGTACTGGTATTTTGGGCCCATTCCTCCATACAGATCTCCTCTAGAGCAGTTGATTTTTTGGGGCAAAACCCAGACTTTCAACTGCCTCCACAAATTTTCTATGGGTTGGGGTCTGGAGACTGGCTAGACCACTCAAGGACCTTGAAATGCTTTTTACAGAGCCACTCCTTCGTTGCACGAGCGGTGTGTTTGGGATCATTGTCATGCTGGAAGACCCAGCCACGTTCCATCTTCAGTGCTCTCACAGATGGAAGGAGGTTTTGGCTTAAAATCTCACGATACATGGCTCCGTTCATTCTTCCATAACACGGATCAGTCATCCTGTCCCCTCTGCAGAAAAACAGCCTTAAAGCATGATGCTTCCACCCCCATGCTTCACAGTAGGTATGGTGTTCTTGGGATGCAACTCAGCATTCTTCTTCTTCCAGTTGAGTGCTTACCAAAAAGTTCTATTTTGTTTTCATCTGACCACATGATATTCTCGGCGTAGGAGCCGAAAAACAGGGAGGATACAGAACGAGGCAAAGAACTTGGCAAAGAAAACTAAGGAAGCCAAAATAACTGGAACTGTATAACAACGAGATACTAGGAAGCTAGCAACTGGCTAGAGCTAGCGGCAGGCTAAGCTAACAGGCGAGTATGCACAAGGCTAGGCTAATGCTAGCGGATGCACTAAGCACTGGATACTAAGATACAAGGATACACAAGGCAAGAGCAGGTCTAAAAACCAGATCTAGGAGCAAGATAACGGGCTAGATACCAGGTACGAGAGCGTACGATCTAGCGATCCACGGATTCTTGATCCGAAGCTTTATGGAGAGCGATGATGATGAGGAAACGAGATTCCGGTGTGCGAAGCAGAGCAGGAGTGGAAGCGTAGAGGGAAGCAGCCAATGGATCTGCAGGGAAGGCAAGTACAAACACGAGCACGCCGCAAAACAAAAACAAAAGCACGTGGAAAAATAAAGAAAAATAAACGGCAGGGAAAATATGAGCGAAACAAGGCAAGGCAAGGTGTTTTTACCAAAAGGTTCTATTTTGGTTTCATCTGACCACACGATATTCTCCCAATCCTCTTCTGGATCATCCATATGCTCTCTAGCAAACTTCAGACTGGCCTGGACATGTACTGGCTTAAGTAGGGGGACACGCCTGGCACTGCAGGATCTGAGTCCCTTTCTTCGTAGTGTGTTACTGATGGTAGCCTTTGTTACTTTGGTCCCAGCTCTCTGCAGGTCATTCATCAGGTCAATCCGTGTAGTTCTGGGATTTTTGCTCACCGTTCTCATGATCATTTTGACCCCAGGGGATGAGATCTTGCGTGGAGCACCAGATCGAGGGAGATTATCAATGGTCTTGTATATCTTACACTTGCTCCCACAGTTGATTTATTCACACCAACCTGCTTGCCTATTGTAGATTCACTCTTCCCAGCCTGGAGCAGGTCTATAATTTTTTCCTGCTGTCCTTCAACAGCTCTTTGAACTTGGTCAAACAGGTGCCATTAATACAGGTAACGAGTGGAGGACAGAAGAGAAAGAAGAAGTTACAGGTTTGTGAGTGCCAGAAATCTTGCTTGTTTGTGGCTGACGAAATATTTATTTTCCACTTTGATTTACAATTAAATTCTTTAATATCCTACAATGTGATTTCCTGGATTTTTTTTTCTTCATTTTGTCTCTCATAGTTGAAGTGTACCTATGATGAAAATTACAGACCTCTCTCATCTTACTAAGTAGGAGAACTTGCACAATCAGTGGCTGACTAAATACTTTTTTGCCCCACTGAAACTCTTCTTGTTCAAATGTCAAGAACTTTGCTAGTGTTTTAGCATCAGTCTAACTGGCTTAGATTTTTAGGTAATTGTATTTCGGGGCTGTATTATTGTATTGTGTTTGGCACTAATATCACTCTTTCAGAAAGTGTTGTCCTGTCCACTTTCATTTCATGCCTCCTGTAAGTCATGTGTATACTGTTACCTTATTTTCTCCACCATAAAGTTGTAAGCTGCACATTTAGCTAATGCACACTGACAGATCGTAAGAAGGAAATCCAATTAAAGAAAACTGATTAGCCATCGACTCTGCAGCTGTGTGCAGAAGAATTGTTGAGATGGATTTTGTCTTGTATTTATAGCTTGTGATCTCTTCTGCAGGTAGTCACTGTCTTCCTTGTCTTCAGTTAGAAGAAAAGTGGTTTCTCTTTTCTTGGGAGCTGCTGAATTGCCATTAGATATTTAGCCTTTTAATTTGATAGGCAATTTTTGCCTTTACCAATAGCCATGTATGACTTCTTCTAGTGTTACCACTGAGGCAGGGGATTAAAGTGCACTAAATGGCATAATGCATTAACACTGTTACATATAGATAAACTGCTCTTCCAGACAGGATGTAGAAAAAACTGGATTGATGCATATATAGAGCTGCAACAGAGCATAGGATTGGTTCCCTAATGTTGTAGCCACTCTAACAAAAGTTGAAGGCGAGGAATAGTTTTGCCCCATCAGTGGAACTTATCAATGCTTATATATCTTAATATATGATTTAGAACAGTGGTTCCGAACCATTTGTCCTTCCTAGCTCAGGAGTATCTAAGAAAAGCTGCACCTCACCCCTAACTGCACACCAAAAGCATAAAGTGATTCACTGCAAATATTTATTGGCAAAAAATAACATAAGTTATAGGTTTTCCCCTTTTATCTTGGGTTCCCTTTATAGTTTATCTCTTATTTTCATTTAGACTTATTTTGTCTTTTCAAAAAACTTTTCAAGTTAAATATTCATTCATTCTTTCACTCTCTTATAGTGAACAGGGTTGCGGGAAAGCCACTAGCATGGGGCGCAAGGTTTGAACAACCCTAGACAGGATGCCAATCCATCATAGGGCACAAACACACACTCAAACAGCAGGGCTTCTATTAGCGTAATCAATTAAACTAAATCATGTCGTTTGACTGTGGGAGGAAACCGGAGTACCTGTAGTAAACCCACGTGGACACAGGAAGTCATACACACTCCACTCCACCTGGGATTGAACCCAGGACTTCCCGCTGTGAGGCGACAGTGCTAACCCTCGAGCCACCGGGTTGTTAAAAGACCAAACAATATATTTTTAAGTCATTTTATAGAAATATTTTTTTTCCAATAACTGTTACTTTAATTTTACTAGGCCAAAACCGAAAACGTTGGGATGGTATGGAAAATGCAAATATAAAAATTTTGGCTGAAGTGACAAAAAAAAAAAAAAAAGTAATTGCAGACAGTATGAACCCAAATCAGAAAATGTTAGCACTGAAATATGGAAATCCCTTCCAGTCTTTCTTTGAGGAACATTGTTTTTAAAGATTTCAAAAATTTTCTCATGTATTTGTTGAAAAACTGAAGATCCTCTGCCCATCTTTACTCCTCAGCCTAAGACTAAGACTCAGCCTTTCGTAGATGCTGCTTATGTACCAAATCCTGATTATAATCCCTTTGTTGACATCACCTGTTTGAAATCACATCACTATTTAGCTTGGTTTTTATTAACTCATTATTAGCTAAATTGATGATGGTTTAGGCCTAAATTGTCTCTCTCTCCAAATTTTTTTGTAATGTGTTGGCCTGAATTGCAGGAATGGATGTTTATTAACAATATTAACAACAAATTAAATGAAGTTGACCAGAAAAAAAACATGAAATATCTTGGGTACATAGTGTCTGCAATGAAATAAAAGTCAAAGTAAATGTAAATGTGTGGTTGTATATAACGTGCAAATTATTATTATTTTTTGGCTGTGTATATAAGCTTATGTAGTGTTTAAGTATGCAATATAACTCTATAATGCATATAATGCATAGAAGACACACTGAGTGTCGAAGAGGATGAGTACGGAGCAAATTTGACCCATAAGGAATAATGCTCGATGGACTTCACACAAAGTTTTATAAATGAGGGCATTGATGTGACTCAAATAAGGCACTTACTGAATTACATTTGTGGTATGAATGTGCTTCTTCTTCATTAGATATGTAATATAGTAAATGGTGGTGCAGGATATATTTCGGCAGCCGATATATAGTGGGGCAAAAAAGTATTTAGTCAGCCGCTGATTTTGCAAGTTCTCCTGCTTAGAAAGATGAGAGGTCTGTAATTTTCATCATAGGTACACTTCAACTATGAGAGACAAAATGAGGAAAGAAATCCAGGAAATCATATTATAGGATTTTAAAGAATTTAATTGTAAATTATGGTTGAAAATAAGTATCTGGTCAATAACAAAAGTTCAACTCAATACTTTGTAACTGGCTAGGCCACTCCAGGACTTTGAAATGCTTTTTATCGAGCCACTCCTTCGTTGCTCAAGCGGTGTGTTTGGAATCATTTACATGATGGAAGACCCAGCCATGTTCCATCTTCAATGCTCTCACTGATGGAAGGAGGTTTTGGCTTAAAATCTCACGATACATGGCCCTGTTCATTCTTCCCTTAACACGGATCAGTCGTCCTGTCCCCTTTGCAGAAAAACAGCCCCAAAGCATGATGTTTCCACCCCCATGCTTCATAGTAGGTATGGTGTTCTTGGGATGCAACTCAGCATTCTTCTTCCTCCAAACACAACGAGTTGAGTTTTTACCAAAAGGTTCTATTTTGGTTTCATCTGATCACATGATATTCTTTCAGTCCTCTTCTGGATGATCCATATGCTCTTCTGGATCATCCATATCATCAGCTTCAGATGGGCCTGGACATGTATTGGCTTAAGCGTGTCGCCTGGCACTGCAGGATCTGAGTCCCTCTCAGTGTAGTGTGTTACTGATGGTAGCCTTTGTTACTTTGGTCCCAGCTCTCTGCAGGTCATTCATCAGGTCCCTCCGTGTTGTTCTGGGATTTTTGCTCACCGTTCTCATGATCGTTTTGACCCCACGGGATGAGATCTTGCGTGGGACCCCAGATCGAGGGAGATGATCAATGGTCTTGTATGTCTTCCATTTTCTTACAATTGCTCCCACAGTTGATTTATTCACACCAACCTGCTTGCCTATTGTAGATTCACTCTTCCCAGCCTGGTGCAGCTCTTTGATCTTGGCCATGGTTGAGTTTGGAGTCTGACTGTTTGAGGCTGTGGACAGGTGTCTTTTATACAGATAACAAGGTCAAACAGGTCCCATTTAAACAGGCAACGAGTGGAGGACAGAAGCTTTTTAAAGAAGTTACAGGTCTGTGAGATCCAGAAATCTTGCTTATTTGTGGCTGACCAAATATTTATTTTCCACCATGATTTACAATTAAATTCTTTAAAAATTCTACAATGTGATTTTTTTTTCTCATTCTGTCTCTCATAGTTGAAGTGTACCTGTGATGAAAATTATAGACCTCTCTCATCTTTCTAAGTAGGAGAACTTGCACAATCAGTGGCTGACGAAATACTTTTTTGCCCCACTATATTATTTTCTGATATGGATTTTTTTTCGGTTATCAGCTTCGATCTGATATTGGAATTTTAGCTGATATTACAATTGATATTTATTATATTTTGATGTCTGAATATTTATTAGTTTTTTCTTTTTGGTTACTCATTAAGCAAAATATCTGATGTTGCTAACTGTATAGTTATGTATATAGTTATTTTCTTTCCTGGAGCTTCTCAATCCTAAGCTTTCTTATACACTTAATTGTTCTTGTTGCTGCCTGTTCTAATTCAAGACTAAAAAAAAGATTCTTACTTTTTTAAAGGAAGGTTAGAAAATAAACACAATTTTCTTTGACTGAACTGCACCTTATGTTTACAGTATTGTCATGTCTGATTTAACTGTTTTATTGCTCATTATTATTTTTTTGCTAAAATTAATTACTGTATTTTAAATACAGAAAGGTTAAGTTATCGATTTTTAACATCAGTATTGGCCACAATAATGTGCAAAAAATACGGTTATCGTCACATATGTCCAGCATCACGTATGTACATTTATCGAATGTACATTTTTTTTTAGGCATACGGTTCAGATAATGAATCTTCAGATATCAGCAGTCCAATATCTATTCTTTCCTATGGGGAAATCCTTTTTGAATCTATTTGATTCCTCTGTATTGGCAGACTGATATTAATTATATTAGCATAATTAAGTGAAGCAGCGCACCATGTGTGGATTGAGTGGGGCTTCAACTCTTTAAGTCAGGTACTTATCTCACAGCTGTTTCTTCTAGCCCTGAACACTACACTATAAAATAAATAACCATTACCTCATAATTAATCCCTGAATAAAATGACCAGATGTACAGGTGTGATTGAAAGTCTGTGAATCCTTTACAATTTTCTAAATATCTGCATAAATATCACCTAAAACATCAGATTTTCTGTCCTGAATGTAGATAAACAGAACCCAGTTAAACAAATGAGACAAAAATATTATACTTTGTCATTTATTCATTGAGGAAAATGATCCAATATTACATATTAGTGAGTGACAACAGTATGTGAACCTCTAGGATTAGCAGTTAATTTGAAGGTGAAATTAGTCAGGTGTTTTCAATCAGTGGGATGACAATCAGGTGTGAGTGGGCACCCTGTTTTATTTAAAGAACAGGGATCTGTCAAAGTCTGCTCTTCACAACACATGTTTGTGGAAGTGCATCATTTCACAAACAAAGGACATTTCTGAGGACCTCAGAAAAAGAATTGTTGATGCATATTAGGCAGGAAAAGGTTACAAAACCATCTCTAAAGAGTTTGGACTACAGCAATCCACAGTCAGACAGATTGTGTACAAATGGAGGAAATTCAAGACCATTGTTACCCTCCCCAGGAATGGTCGACCAACAGAGATCACTCCAAGAGGAAGGCATGTAATAGCTAGCGAGGTCACAAAGGACCCCAGGGTGACTTCTAAGCAACTAAGGCCTCTCTCAAATTGGTTAATGTTAATGTTCATGAGTCCACCATCAGATGAATACTGAACACCAATGGTGTGCATGGCAGGGTTGCAAGGAGGAAAGAAAATTGCTGCTCGTCTGCAGTTGCTCAAGACAATGTGGACAAGCCAGAAGGCTACTGGAAGAATGTTTTGTGGACGGATGAGACCAAAATAGATAATTTTTCGATTAAAAGAAAAGTGTTATGTTTGGAGAAAGGAAACCACTGCATTCCAGCATGAGAACCTTATCCCATCTGTGAAACGTGGTGGTGGTGATGGCGGCTTGGCATCATTGATGGAACAATGAATTCTGAATTATATCAGAGAATTCTAAAGGAAAATGTCAGGACATCTGTCCATGAACTGAATCTGAAGAGAAGGTTGGTCATGCAGCAAGACAACGACCCTAAGCACACAAGTCATTCTACCAAAGAATGGTTAAAGAAGAATAAAGTTCATGTTTTGGAATGGCCAAGTCAAAGTCCTGACCTTAATCCAATCCAAATGCTGTGGAAGGACCTGAAGTGAGCAGTTAATGTGAGGAAACCCACCAACATCCCAGAGTTGAAGCTGTTCTGTACGGAGGAATGGGCTAAAATTCCTCCAAGCCGGTGTGCAGGACTGATCAACAGTTAGAGGAAACGTTTAGTTGCAGTTATTGCTGCACAGGGGGTCACACCAGATACTGAAAGCAACGGTTCACATACTTTTGCCTCTCACTAATATGTAATATTGGATCATTTTCCAGTTTTTGTCTCATTCGTTTAACTGGGTTCTCTTTATCTACTTTTAGGACTTGTGTGTAAATCTGATGATGTTTTAGGTCATATTTATGCAGAAATATAGAAAATTCTAAAGGTTTCACAACCTTTCAACCACCACTGTATGAAGCCTTTAAAACTGCAATTTGTTCTGTCAGATTTTAAGTTAGAAGATTAGCATACAGCACCGCATAATGTTTGTTTTGGCATAGTCCAATCGCATGTACATCCATGGTACAGTATATATTCGACCTGTTATAAATATAATGTCTTGAAAGGCATAATCAATGGCAATAATACTCTGTGGCAGCAGTGGCAGAGTCACATAGCATGCAACTTCACATCATGGACATTAAGTGATGCACACCTATCAACAGTATGTATAGTTTGCCAACCTGATATATATGTATATATTTGAACCAGCTGTTTCAGTGCATCACCAATGGTGAAGAAGTGACAGTTTCATATTTTCCGTTTTTGTAAATCTCACACGGTTACAAATATTTATAAAGTTGTATGTTTGATACAACAGCTGTGGTGACTCGATAACAATTCCTGAGGCTTTGGATTCAAGTCCTGAGTGGGTCTTGTTATGTGACGGTTGGGTTGTGCATATCCTGCAGTGTACTGCTGCCCTGCCCAGTGTGTTCCTCTTTCTGCACCGAGAGAACTCCTGGCTAGGCTCCAGACCTTCTCCCACGACCCTGAAAAGGATAAACAAGGGTAAAACAGAATGTGTTTGCTCAGTATGTTTAATACTTTGCTCTATTACAGCTCATAAAAATAAAATAATTTTAACTGGTTGGATTTCACCAAGTTTATTGTTAATAGTATGTCGTCGTCCCCCAATGTAAGTTCTGCTGTTACAGGTTGTTGCATAAGAAAGTTCCACTTTATGTTACTACCAGAAAACCTCTGAAAGTTTGTTTTACAGCTTAATTGGCACACGTTTGTCTGATGTTCTCAGGGATTAGTGGGCAGTGTGATTCAAAATTCTCTTTTTTCTTGACCCCCTCATCACCTCCAGGCTTACCTTATTCTCTCTCTGGTGGAATGATCATATGTATTGATATGATAATATGTATTTTGAGTGACCAGGAAACTTGCTTAATGACTATGTCAAGGAAATATAATCAAACAAGCCAAGCAAATTAGTGCTGTTTAACATTTTTATTTACACTAGCATATGTAAATGCAAAGTGTGACCTATATTAATGTGTCATTCATTATTGTCCTTGACTATTCAGTGTAAGCATACAACTTATGTCATCTGAGTGTTGGGTATCCTAAAAAGAGGTACTTCTTATGGAGACTCAGCTATATGCTGTTATTTAAATATGGGCTGTTTAGTAGTTTTGATGATAATGATGATGATGATGATGAGGATTATTATTATTATTATTATTATTATTATTATTATTATTATTATTGCTGTATTGCCTTTCAGATGAAGATCATGTCTTTGAATTTGCCTTTCACATTCAAACCCAGGTAATTAATGGGTTACCTTTCCGTTGTTCTCATTGGCATCCTTCACCAGATTATTACAATGTTGTCTGTGATTTGTTTATTTGTTACAAATTAAAACGGCTGGACAAACCTCCATAATTCCATATGATTCCATAATTAGCAACTTTAATGAAATGTAAACAAACATTAATAAAATGCACTTCTACTTCATTTTGTGCATTTCAACAAAATGTAAAGAGTTTCAAATTGTAAGTATCATCACAATGTTGTAGGTGCTCTTGGATAATTTGTAAATTTTTACAAGTGTTGTAAATTTGGATTCAGTCATCTCTCTGCATTTTTGTGTAAGAGGAACTGTGGAGTTAAACACTATTTGTGCCTTAGTAATGAAGACCAACTGTTTCTAGAAGTCATTTAAAATATCATATCCTTAATAAATACTAATAAAATGTCACAGCATCAGTCAGCAACAAAACACTAGTTCTCATATGGTGTACCATTTCACTACAGTTCTACTCACCATGTTATCTGACTTTCTGCCTACTCTTTGAGGTATTTCCTTTAAAGGTGTTTGAACAAGTTTGCTGTGTTTCCACCAGATCCTACAATCTAGTCTTTGCATATTTAAAAAGAAGTTTTGTGTTGTGTCTGTGGTGTAAAATCCAAACCAGTTGTTTATGTGTGAAGTAATGTTGTGGTTTGGCAATAACATAAGGAGCACTGACTAAGCACAAATTCAAAATGGCCAATAGGAAGGCAGTGGATTTTCTGATGACCTCTAAGAAAATTACAGAAACCCATGAAAGCTCAAAAAATATCTATAACGGTGATTCAGATTCAAGTTTTTAGAGTTTTAATTGGATGGCCAGATGATTTCTCGGGTAACACCCACCTCAGCCTACATAGAGACACAGCACCAAGATGCCTCAGACACACACTCACTGAGTAGCTACATTATGACAGTGTTGTGCGTGAACGAGTTCAAAAGAACGCGCTTATTTTTTCGTGAACGTTGAACTGAACGCAACACATTTTTAATAAAGAACTTGAACGTGAATTAGTTCACATTATGTTTTGAGAACGGCAGACATCACTGTAAATGAACGTTGGAATTTGTTTTCCATTGAAAACTGAGTGACATCTGTTTTCTCTTTTGAAACGCAACGAGAGAAAGTTCCTCCCTCCTGTATTCTCGCTGGTGCCGCTTAAATCATGTATCACCAGACAGAAATGGTTTTGACATTGTGTGCGCAATGCATTGCGGGCAACGTAGCGTCCGGCTGAGAATAGTTAACATACTGACTAGTTAATAACATACTGGCTTCCGCACGACGTTACCCGTGATGAATTGCAGCAGAGCGGGGTAGTCATAGCAACGCCGCGTACACAATTGCAGTGCCATGAGCAAATGTCTACAATGAGCAGTTTCAAAGAACGTATAGTGATTTCTAGCTTGTAGTGCGAAAAAAAGTATTTATTTGAATATCTCACGAAAAAAGTAAAATGAACTGAACTTTGAACTAGTTCAGAATTAAAATTGTGAACTTTGAACATGAACTGTTCACTTTGAGCATGTATGAACTGAACTTGAACTAGTTCAGAAAAGCTGTGAACTGGCACAACACTGCATTATGACTTTGAAAATAGGGGGAAATGCATACAGTTATGTTTTGAAAGTTTGTTAACCATTTAGATTTTTCAATATTTATGCATAAATGTGACTTTCTGCATCAGCTTTTCACACAAGTAATAAAATAGATCAATATAATTCATTTATTAAGGGATATGACCTATTATGGCATATCTGTGAGTGGAAAAAGTATATGAACATTTGCTTTCAGTATTTTGTGTGACCCTCTTATGCAGCAATAACTACAAGGAATAGTCAATCTTTAAATAGCACAGGGCACCCACTCACACCTGATTGTCATCCCACTGATTGGAAAGACCTGACTTGAAATTCACCTTCAAATAAACTGCAAATACTAGAGGTTCAGAAATTTTCGCAACCCACAGTGATTTAAAATTGGATCATTTTCCTTAATAAAAAATGACCAAACTTAGGTTTTCTTTGTCTACTATTAGGACTTGGGCAAAATTGTGCTTATATTATAGGTCACATTTATGCAATAATATAGAATATTTTACAACCCTGTTGGCTTAGCCACTTAGTCACTCTCAGTTACCACCCTGTACCTCATCTCTCGTCTGTATCCTGCATTCACCATGTCTTTTTGTAATAAAGCTTCACTCGCACGTCCATCTGTCTCTGAAGTCAGTCGTCTGAGTCACATGTAAGTCATGTGACTAACCAGACTAACACCGTGAAGTAGTAGAAATTTTGTTTTATCATGACCATGCCAGCCAAAAAAATAAATAAATAAAAACAAAATGGAAAAAAACTCAAAATGTATCTAACATTGAAACAACTTTTGGTAACAAAAGAAATGTTATACCATGTGGGTGAGTACACCTGAATCCTACCACCTCCACACTGTGTATATAAAGTGGGTTTCAGAAATACTTTGTGTTACTAGGCTGCTTGATATTCCAAAATGTAGCTTTTCTCACTTTTCTTCTCTCTTTGTCTTTTTCTTCCTTGCTCTTGACTCATCTCCTCTTTCCCTGTTCCTTCTTTTTAATATATATTTTTTATTTAATTTCTTCCTTAATTATCTCTTCCTTAATTATCGCTTTCTGTTTTGTTTCCATTTTTTGTACTGTCCTTTCTTCCCCTTTTCTGTTTTTCCTTTCACCTATTGTTTACCCTTCTACCTCTCCTCATCTTCCTCTGTTATTTATTTCTTTGTATCTCCCTCATGTTTTCATTCGCATTATCCTCTCATTATCTACTTTGTATTTCCTTTGTGCTGATTTTCTCCTTTTTCCCTGTTTCACCCATTTCTTTCTCTCTCCTCTTCTCTCTGTCTCCCCCCATTTTCTATCTACCTTGTTCTCTGTCTTCTCTGCAGGGTGGGATGATTGCTCTGCTGCTCTCCATCCTGTGTCTGGTTCTGATCCTGTATACACGGAAGCGCTGGTGCAAGAGACGTCGAGTGCCTCAGCCTCAGAAGAGCGCGAGTGCCGAGGCGGCCAATGAGATTCACTACATCCCATCCGTGTTGCTGGGTGGGCAGGCAAGAGAGAGTCTGAGGAACTCTCGGTGCCAGGGTGCCAATGCCAGTGGCACGTTGAGCATTCGTGAGACACCCATTCTCGATGGCTATGAGTATGACATTGGCGAGCTGCGCCAGCACCTGCAACGTGAATGCATGAATGGTGGGGAGGACTTCGCCAGCCAGGTTACATGCACGCTCGATTCACTGAATGGATGCAATGACAAGTCCAGCGTGGACCTCACCCCCGGTGCGTGCCAGGCTTAAATGACTCACACTTGGCCTGTGATCAGAAAGAGCTAGATTAATCCTGAAGTTTTATTTTATCTGCTTTATCTAAGATTAGACTTTAGGATTTTAAGGGAGATATCCATAGTCTAACCATAAACTCTTTAAAACATACAGTGGGGCAAAAAAAGTATTTAGTCAGCCACTGATTGTGCAAGTTCTCCTACTTAGAAAGATTAGAGAGGTCTGTAATTTTCATCATAGGTACACTTCAACTATGAGAGACGAAATGAGAAAAAAAATCCAGGAAATCACATTGTATTATGTTTTAAGAATTTAATTGTAAATCATGGTGGAAAATAAGTATTTGGTCAGACCTGTAACCTCTTTAAGAAGCTCTTCTGTCCTCCACTCGTTACCTGTATTAATGGGACCTGTTTGACCTTGTTATCTGTATAAAAGACAGCTGTCCACAGCCTCAAACAGTCAGACTCCAAACTCAACCATGGCCAAGACCAAAGAGCTGTCGAAGGACACCAGGAAGAAAATTGTAGACCTGCAGCAGGCTGGGAAGAGTGAATCTACAATAGGCAAGCAGGTTGGTGTGAATAAATCAACTGTGGGAACAATTGTAAGAAAATGTAAGACATACAAGACCATTGATAATCTCCCTCGATCTGGGGCCCCATGCAAGATCTCATCCCATGGGGTCAAAATGATTATGAGAACAGTGAGCAAAAATCCCAGAACTACATGGAGGGACCTGATGAATGGACCTGCAGAGAGCTGGGACCAAAGTAACATAGCCAACCATCAGTAACACACTACGCCGAGACCAACTCAGATCCTGCAGTGCCAGGCGTGTCCCCCTGCTTAAGCCAGTACATGTCCAGGCCCGTCTGAAGTTTGTCAGAGAGCATATGGATGAATCCAAAAGAGGGATTGGGAGAATATCATGTGGGTCAGATTAATCCAAAATAGAGCTTTTTTTGGTAAAACTCGTCCGTGTTTTGAGAGAAGAAGAATGCTGAGTTGCCATCCCAAAAACAACTACATACCTACTGTGTGAAGCATGGGGGTGGAAACATCATGCTTTGGGGCTGTTTTTCTGCAAAGGGGACAGGACGACTGATCTGTGTTAAGGGAAGAATGAACGGGGCCATGTATCGTGAGATTTTAAGCCAAAACCTCCTCCCATCAGTGAGAGCATTGAAGATGGAACGTGGCTGAGTCTTC
The DNA here is from genome assembly GCA_025084515.1 of Ancistrus triradiatus. Taxonomy (NCBI): domain Eukaryota; kingdom Metazoa; phylum Chordata; class Actinopteri; order Siluriformes; family Loricariidae; genus Ancistrus; species Ancistrus triradiatus. The sequence continues at coordinate 165,543 of JAJAGP010000094.1, forward strand.
CAGCATGACAATGATCTCAAACACACCGCTCGGGCAATGAAGGAGTGGCTCCGTAAAAAGCATTTCAAGGTCCTGGAGTGGCCTAGCCAGTCTCCAGACCTCAGCCCCATAGAAAATTTGTGGAGGGAGTTGAAGGTCCATATTACCCAGCGACAACCCCAAAACATCACTGCTCTAGAGGAGATCTGCATGGAGGAATGGGCCAAAATACCAGTTACAGTGTGTGCAAACCTGGTGAAGACTTACAGGAAACTTTACAAGATTTTTGTCATTGCCAACAATGGTTATGTTACAAAGTACTGAGTTTAACTTTTGTAATTGACCAAATACTTATTTTCCACCATAATTTACAATTAAATTCTTTAAACATCCTACAATGTGATTTCCTGGATTTCTTTTTCTCATTTTGTCTCTCATAGTTGGTGTACCTATGATGAAAATTACAGACCTCTCTTATTTTTTCTAAGTAGGAGAACTTGCACAATCAGTGGCTGACTAAATACGTTTTTGCCAAACTGTACTTTGCAGAAGTATTTTACTGTACACAATGTATGTGCTGGGAAAAGCTAGAAAAGCCCTGTGCAGGAATAGCCACTCTAGCCACACCTTTTTTCTTTTCTTTTTTTTTTATTTAAGACTTAATACACCAATGAGCCATTGCATTAAACCATTGACAGGTTAAGTCAATTACACTGATGGTGTGATGATCTGAGAAATGTTCTGCTGGGAAACTTTGGGTCTTGCTATTCATGTTGATGTTACTTTGACCCATACAGTAGTGTTTGATAGTTTGTGAACCCTTTCAAATGTTTTATGTTTATGCAAAATTGTGACCTGAAACATCATTACAATGTCACAGAAGTCATAACACTAAACAGAACAAAAATATTCTACTTGGTTATTTATTTATTGGGGTAGATGATCCAATATTATATAGCTGTGAGGCAAAAGTATGTGAAACTTTAGGATTAGCAGGTTATTTGGAGTTGAAATTGAAGTCAAGTGTTTTCAATTAATGGGTTGACAGTCAGATGTGAGTGGGCTTTTTTGTATTTAAAGAACAGATATCTATCAAAATCAGATCTCAGTCTGATTGCCTGTTTGTCATATGTTCCAGAGAAACAAGTCTGATCCAACGAACTCCTAATTCTCAACTTACAGGACTTGAAAGATCTCCTGAACGTACTGGTGACAGTTACTACTGTACACCATTAGAATTCTTGTTGAGTCCATGTCTCTGAGGGTCAGAGCCTTGATGGCAGGAGGGGAACCTTCACATTATTAGGCAGTTGGTTTTAATGTTATGGCTCATTGGTGTATATAGACTATCCACCACTCTAAAAAACTTTAGATAATTGTTTACAGTTATCAAATGGCAGACATTTGCTAAATCCAAAGTTGACTTCACCTAGCCCTATCTAAGAACTTTCTGGACAACTTTGAAATTCTAATATAGGTATTCCTCGTTCTACAATGGGGATACATTCCGACAAATCCATCATAAGTTGAATTTATCGTCAACTGATGAGTTTAATATATAATGTATATACTTATACTATATGTATCAAACATAGCCTATCTTAAGCATGCTTAAAACACTTACATTTAAACTACAGCTGGGCAAATCATTAATATAAAGCTTATTTGACAATAAAGTATTGGATATCTCATGTAATTTATTGAATAATGTTTCGAAATTGAGCAACAAAAACCATTATAGTCTCGACCACGGCTTTTTCTCACTACCAGCGCTCATCAACTCCCACCTCATGAATCCCTATATCACACACTGCCGAGTTCCTCATCTAATACAGGAGAGGAACGGGGAGAACCTGTATTGTAATGAGCAGTTTGATATAACACCACTTCCAAGACTCCATTCAAACTAAACTATGGACAATGGGACTGGGTGAAGTGTTCAGCCCCTTTTGTTTAATCCTACTGAATTATAGACTCAGTTCAACAGTTTCATCAGGCGAGGTTAGATATTGCTTGCTATGTCAACTTTTGCTCACTATTTTGTCTGCTGAATTTGCTCAGTGGGTAGGAAAAGCAACATTGAGCCTTGCCCTATGACTGTTCAGGCTAAATGTTTCACAAACTTTATACAAGTTGATGGCTAACTAGTTTAAAAGGCAAAGTTTTAACTGATATGTTGTTATTTAAAAAACAACAACATTAATTTTGTGTCATTCATACATACACTTTGTGTGCTTGAAGGAAACATTATTTGCAATGGGAATTTAAATAAATATTTGGTCAATTATTCAGGACAACCAGGCACAGAGGGCGAACACAATTAGAGTTAAGATAATTCTTCAGTTAGTGATATAGATGGCTTTCAGCTATGTAGGACTTTATGGGAAACAATGATTCAATGTAATGTTCTCAAAGGGCTGGGTTTGTGTAATAAACCATCAAATAAATGTCAGCAGTGCCAGAAACCTTGCATTGTCAGTTTCCTATGTCAGACAGATAGGTTGCTTAATACTAAAAGGCAGTCAAACCAGTTTTGACAAAGTTACAGCATGAGGAACAAAAGGAGCATCATATTTACTGAGTCAGTTCAGCTCAAAGATTGCATTATTCATATAGACAGTTTTTTCATAACACTATGAAACGTGCAATGTGAAAAACACATTCAAAATACTGTACATACATACACAATATAACAAAACACCAAGTGATACTTCTACTACTATCAACCAAACACTAATACACTCACCAGTCACTTTATTAGGTACCCCTGTTCAACTGTTCTTTAACACAGATATCTAATCAGCCAATCACATGGCAGAAACTCAGTGAATATAGGCATGTGGACATGGTCAAGACAACCTGCTGTTCTGGGGAAGAAAGGTGATTTATGCGACTTTGAACGTGGTATGGTTGTTGGTGCTAGGTGGGCTGGTCTGAGTATTTCAGAAACTGCTGATCTACTGGGATTTTCATGCACAGCCATCTCTAGGGTTTGCAGAGAAAGATATCCAGAGAAAATATCCCGTGAGGGCAGTTCTCTGGGCAAAAATACCTTGTTGATGCCAGAGGTCAGAGGAGAATGGCCTGACTGGTTCAAGCTGATAGAAAGGCAACAGTGACTCAAATAACCACTCGTTACAACCAAGCTATGTAGAAGAGCATCTCTGAGTGAACAACAAGTCAAACCTTGAAGCAGATGGGCTACAGCAGGAGAAAATCACACTGGGTGCCACCCTGTTAGCTGTGAACAGACAATTGAGTCTAAATCCGCACTGTCTCACCAAAGTTGGACAGCAGAAGATTGTCTAAAAAATGTTGCCTCGTCTGATGAGTCTTGATTTCTGTTGTGATTCAAAGTGTAGGGTCAGAATGTGGTCTAAACAACATGTAAGCATGGATCCATCCTGCTTTCTGTCAACGGTTCAGCCTGGTGGTGGTGGTGTAATGATGTGGGGGATATTTTCATGCCACACTTTGGACCGACTGAGCATTGTTTGAATGCCACAGCCTACCTGAGTATTGTTGCTGACCATGTCATTCAATTTTGCTTCATGAATGTGCAGCCGACAAATTTGCAGTAACTATCATGTCAAAATGAATCAAAATCACCAGACAAGGACCAGGATTTCTTGTGGAATCTATGCTATGAAGAATTAAGGCAGTTCTGAAAGCAAAAGGTGTACCTAATAAAATGGCCAGTGGTTGTATATTTAACATCAATATCCATTTCTGGAATACCCAAGTTTAAAACGTGTGTGTTTACTGCACCTAAGGCAATGTTTTCACCCAGTCAAACCCAGTAGCTAGAAGACCTAACTAGATATTAGAAAAACTGCTCTGCAGCTGAATAGTGTGCTGTCCATCTGTCTCTTTTTTTGCCTGAAATCGACATTTTGGCTTCATTCACTGTCAGGGATGGGTGTTATGTGCCCCCACCTGTCTGTCTCTCTCTCTCTCTCTCTCTCTCTCTCTCTCTCTCTCTCTCCCTCTCTCTCTCTCTGCCTAACATTGACATTTTGACCTTTTTGCCATCAGGAAATGACATTACAAAACTGTCTCTGATGAGCAAGTACAAGGATAACATCATAGCCACCAGTCCCGTTGACAGCAATCATCAGCAAAACACGCTCCTCCCACACACCACCTCCACCAACCAGCGCAAGCGTCTGTCCAGCAATACACGGGGTGAGTGGTTAGGGGTAGCAACAGAAATAGGCAAAAACAGAAAAACAAATGAACAAACAAACAACAAAAGGAAAATGCTTCTACAAACAGCTGCCATTCTTTCTTCATAGTTGTTTCTCAAATGCAGAGTGTTGTGGTTAAGTTCAATTGTTAAGTTCATTTCTTTTGCTTTGCATAATAAAAAAGAAATAATGAATAAACAACTTTTGATATTATTTTTACAATGTTATCTCTTTTAGAAAGTCTCCTAGAAATCTTTGAAATGCAAGAAATAGAAAATATAATTGGTAAGATAATATAGCATATTATACCAACTTGGCAGCCATTTTTAAACCTTACTATATTTGTGTAAAAATGAGACAAACCAAAGGCTATGATTAGTATCTACCAATTTCAGTTACCAGTGTCTGTTTTTATGCTTTTATATCTAATGCCAACAAATAATTTGGTGTGAATAATCAAGTTATAATGCAATGTAATGTTGTAGGGCAGCATTCTATGTTGCTAGCTCACCACTGTGTAGACCCATGTTATGTTTTTGTCACGCTTGGAGCATTTCAGCATTTCAAGTTTGGGTCAACACTGGGTCATGGTAGGGTTGGGTGGTATTGACGTTTTTTTGCTTTGTTTTGTTTTCTCCTGGGACAGGATGAAATGTACAGTGTACAAAATAACAGCATTCACATGTCTTATTCCAAAAAAACTAAAAAAAATCTGAATGTCAGACATCTCTCACTGACCACTTTTCAGACAAAACAGGAAAAAATAGCAAGCCTTAACAAGGGAGGGGCGCTATCAGGTCTTTTTACCAGGGCTCAAGCCCTGAATGTTTTGAATATAACCCCGGATATAATTTTTAACATTTATGTCTTACATTATATCTCATATTTAACATTCAAGTCTTTATATTCCTTTTAACATAACAGCCAAAATGAGCGCAGCGTGGGTCTCTGTCATGTATGTGTACACACGCTTGTGTTTGTGTTCATGTGATAGCGAAAGAAGTACATAAGTAACGATGCCAGTTCGTTTTAGCGAGTCGATTCTTTCGACTCCCAAACGGCTCGTGATTTTTTAACTTGTAACTTGCTATAACTATAATTTGCTTCATTTTCAGTTACATTCGACTTGCTTTCCCCTTTGTAAAATAAAATGTCCTCGTTTCAAATACATCACTTTATAATTACAAGGAGCTGGATAATCCAACAGTTTCACCACACCAATTATGAAATGCGGAAATATAGGACGAGCGCAAACTGATCTTGTAATCAAAGACGAAATGCGATTGCGTACGTGCACCTGCGCGATTGCACTAATATGCAGCACCTGCCAGCCCAGGCATTTAAGTCCCACTCCTGAGCTTGGCAGTGTGGCTGCATTCACCTTCGTTGTGCTAACGTATCCAACTCGCTACCTATTTCTCTCTGTGCGTTTTCTTAAGTGGTTTCCTTTTCATGTCTTTTTGACCCGTTAGGCTCAGCGGACGACTGGCCTTGTCAAGGAGGTCGGTCTTGTAGGGTTCCAGAAGGACCCGAGGTAAGACAGGCATTAGTACCAGAGTAGGGTTGATATTTCCCCCTCGATTTGTTTGTCTATCCCGTCTCCGGCTGTCATAGGCGGCCATCCACGGTTACTTCCGCATTCCCTCGCTTTCTGCGATTGGTGTTATGCGATCGCAGTTACGCTTTTCACCCTTCAGCGATAGCGAGTTGCTTTCGCTTCGCATTTCTATTCCTTTTGAGCAGTGGGTGTACCGCACGTTTCTTTGCTCAATTAATTCTGAAAGTCCAGAGCTCCAGCTCCGCCCCACCCCTTTTTCGGGCTCGCTCGCACTGGGTGACATCAGTGACGTCAGCTCCCTTCGGAGCTTCTGTGTGCGTGCATGTGTGGGCTTTCCCTCTCACACACAGGAGCTCGTTTTTTGTTATTTCTTTGGTTCAACCTTGGTGGTCTGGTGGCACGATTGGTTAAACCACTTGTCACCGACGCAGTCGACCAGGGTTCAATCCCCAGCCAGTGAGGTGACTTTCTTCATTTATTTTTCTTTTCCTTTAAGTATATTAAGTTTTATTTACTTATTTACTCATTTAGTTTATTATTTTGTGTGAACCACCGTTTCATTTCTTTATTTAATTTTGGTTTACCAATTCCATCTAGAGCTAACTGCATCTTTGGCTCCTAAAAACCTCTGTTTTTTTACAGTCCGCCGGTGGGCGCTTATGTAACACATAGACTGAAGGCTGCTGTTTTTTGACTGCTCCAGTGGTGCTTTAAGTAGGTAAATCCAGCAGGTGAAGCATAAATTTGGTGCGTCACATTTTAGAATACCGTCACCATTTTTGTATCCTGAATTACCGTCATACCTACCAACCCTAGGCCATGCTTTCTTTTGCATATGCGAACACATCAAAGAAACTCGTACCCCTCCAAACGCTCCAGCAAGTGCACAAATCTCAGACATCTCAAGAGGTGGTCCGGTTCATTTATGGTTCGTTTTGAGGTCTGCTTGATTTGTGCATTATGCAAGCATCCCATTTGCATTTGCTTTTTGTTTCACAGTATGGGAAGTGAAACAGTATGGAGCTGTTAGTGTTATGGCTCTCCAGGTCTTATAACGTTTGCTGGTTATACGAGTTATGGGAGCAGTTTCAGGTTGAATCACCTTTTGTGTGTTTAAATTCTAGTTGCGCATTCGACCAATGACTAATCATTGTTTATCCCACACGTTCTGCATTTGAAATATTTTGAAGTAATAATAGCAATTTTTCCTTTTTTTCCTCGCTTTGTTGTCTGAGTCCTTTATACAAATGGTAGTTTTGTTAGCAAATTAAAGGTATGATCACTTTCTATTCTGATAAAACTTACACTATTCTGTTCTATTCCAGATTTTTAAAGAAATGTCTTCATAAAATAGTCCTTTTTAACTTAACATGTTTTGATATGCAGATGCTTATGATAAATATCATTCCTCCTTCATGCTCGTCTCTTTTTTCGATCAGCTTTGGCATTTCACTTTTTTTTCTATCTTATTATTTGGTTAATAAAAACTGTAACAACAGCAACATGACAAGATTAATACACTACCCATAATTCAGTGTTACACAACTGGGGTCTGAGTTCTAAAGGACTTGTGATGTGAACAAGTGGTCTGAGATTTCATCAGTGCTAACGAGGACAAGAAGGAGAACCATGTCTTCTATAGAGTTTGCTTACAATATGAACAAAAAGAACTGAGTTGCAGTTGGTAACATTGCCTTGCATTTTGATCGTGTATATTTTACTTCTTGCTTAATGAGTTTGATGCATGTATATTACCTAATCATCATATTACTTACATATCAATAACTGTCAAAACAGTTTGTGTTGCAAGGATCACCAAAACCTTTCCTGTGGGGGAATTATAGGAATAGAATCTCTGTGTATAGAAATAAGACATAACAGTCTGACTGTATTTATACATTCACCAGACACTTCATTAGCCACACCTTGCTAGTACCAAGTTGGACGCGCTTTTGCCCTTTTGAATCAACTTAATTCTTCATGGCATAGATTCAACAAGGTGTTGGAGATTTCCTAAGAGATTCCCATACATTTCATTTCTGTCTGTGTCCATATAGAATGACAGCGTCACATAGTTGTTCCATGATGTGGATCTCCCGTTCCACCATATCCCAAGGGCGCACTATCGGATTGAGATCTGGTGACTGTGGAGGCCATTTGAGTACAGTGAACCTAATGTCATGCTCAAGAAAGCAGTTTCAGATGATTTGAGCTTTGTGACATGGCACATTGTCTTTCTGGAGGTAGCCATCAGACGAAGGCTGCTCAATTCATAAAATATTTTGGCAAATAAAGTGGGCCAAGAAAATATCTCCCACACCGTTACACCACCAGAAGCCTGAAATTTTGATGCATGGCAGGATGGATCTATGCTCATGTTGTTTATTCTCACCTTACCTTCCATATGTCGCAGCAGAAATCAGACCAGGCAATATTTTTCCAATGTTCTGTTGTCTGATTTTGGTGAACCCATGTGAATTATAGCCTGAGTTGTCTGGTCTTAGCTGACAGGAGTAGCACCCAGTGTTGTTTTCTTCTGCTGTAGCCCACCTGCTTCAGTTATCGATGTTTTGTGCATTCAGAGATGTTCTTCTTCATACATCGGTTGGACTGATTGGTTATTTGAGTTGCTGTTGCCTTTCTATCAGCTTGAACCAGTCTGACCATTTTTCTCTGACCTCTGGCATCAACAAGACATTTCTGCCCAGAGAACTGCCCTCACTGGATATTTTCTTAAAGAGATTTTTTTCCTTGCTTGTTTGAGGTAGTAGTAACTTCAGGCACCTGCAGATGGTGTTGTATAAGGATGATCGGGCTATAAATACCTGTCGGGTGTGAGATGGAATTCATAGATTTAGAAGATGTGGTACAGTGAGTGTCTCGTTTGATGTGGTTCGCAAAGCAGATGCAAAGCAGATGCAAATGATTGGCACAAAGGAGGGTGATGTGGTGACCTGAGTCCCCATCACCACCCTCGATTGTACTGTTATGAATGGATCAGACGAAGCAGTGCTGCTGGAGTTTTTAAACATTGCGTTCACTCATGGTGCAATCTGTTAGACACATCTACCATATAGCTTCACCTTGTAGATGAGACAGTAGCTCCTCTGTTGTTGCACAGTATGTGTTACTCATCCTTTAGTCCTTTATCAGCGCAGACAGGACGTTGCCTACTGTTTAAAAACTCCAGCAGCACTGCTGTGTCTGATCCACTCATACCAGCACAACACACACTAACACACCATCACCACATCAGTGACACTGCAGTGCTGAGAATGATTCACCACCCAAATAGTACCTGATCTGTGCTGGTCCTGACCATAAGAGAACAGAGAAAAGGAGACGGACAAGTATGAACAAGTACGTGCTTGAAAGTTTGTGAACCCTTTAAAATTTTCTGTATTTCTGCATAAATATGACCTAAAACCTCATCAGATTTTCACACAAGTCCTAAAATTAGGTTAAAAGGGAGCCAATTAAACAAATGAGACAAACATATTGTACTAGGTCATTTATTTATTGAGGAAAATGATCCAATATTACATATTAGTGAGTGGCAAAAGTATGTGAACTTTTGCTTTCAGTATCTGGTGTGACCCCCCTGTACAGCAATAACTCCAAGTAAACGTCCTGATGCATGCTCAGTGATCCAGGTAAGAAAATCCAAGAAGTTGAATCTGTTCATCTGGACATAGATTTTGTTGGAGAAACGTTTCGTCACTCATTAAACTGATCACCGGTCCCATTGTTATGCAATGGTGCTGGTACCAGTTGTTATGCAAAGGTGCTGTATATAAGATTGGGGAAGTTTTCCAATTGCTGAGACTGAAGAAGTCACTTAGGTGAGTGACGAAACGTTTCTCCAACAAAATCTATGTCCAGATGAACAGATTCAACTTCTTGGAACTCCAAGTAAACGTTTCTTGTAACTGTTGATCAGTCCTGCACACCGGCAGCAATGTTCTTTTGGAGAGCAGTGGCTTTCTCCTTGCAACCCTGCTATGCACACCTTTGCTGTTCAGAGCTCTTCTGATGGTGGACTCATGAACATTAACATTAGCCAATGTGAGAGAGGCCTTCAGTTGCTTAGAAGCTACCCTGGGGTTCAGTTTTTGTTTAACTGGGCTCTCTCTGTATACTTTTAGAACTTGTGTGAAAATCTGATGATGTTTTAGGTCATATTTATGCAGAAATATAGAAAATTCTAAAGGGTTCACAAACTGTCAAGCACCACTATAGAGAAACCAATGGACTACAGTCCATAATTTTAGAAATACATCTGTATGGTAAGTGGAACGGATTAAACTGATTAAATGGACATGAGTGTAAATCTGACCTAAAACATCATCAGATTTTCACACAAGTCCTAAAAGTAGATAAAGAGAACCCAGTTAAACAAATGAGACAAACATATTATACTAGGTCATTTATTTATTGAGGAAAATGATCCAATATTACATATTAGTGAGTGGCAAAAGTATGTGAACCTCCAGTATTATCAGTTAATTTGAATGTGAAATTAGAGTCAGGTGTTTTCAAACAGTGCAATGACAATCAGGTGTTTTGTATAAAGAACAGGGATCTGTCAAAGTCTGCTTTTCAGAATATATTTGCAGAAGTGTATCATGGCACGAACAAAAGAGATTTCTGAGGACCTCAGAACAAGAGTTGTTGATGCTCATCAGGCTGTAAAGGGTTACAAAACCATCTCTAAAGAGTTTGGACTCCAAGCCACAGTCAGACAGATTGTATACAAATGGAGGAAATTCAAGACCATTGTTACCCTCCCCAGGAGTGGTCGACCAACAAAGATCATTCCAAGAGCAAGGTGTGTAATAGTTGGCGAGGTCACAAAGGACCCCAGGGTAACTTCTAAGCAACTGAAGGCATCTCTCACATTGGCTAATGTTAATGTTCACGAGTCCACCATCAGATGAACACTGAACAACAATGGTGTGCATGGCAGGGTTGCAAAATATATTAATCTCACATAATGAAATTTCAAATTTCATTATGAAATGTCATCCATTTAGACTTTTTGTTATCTTCTCTCACCAGCTTTCCAATCATGTTTCTGCAGCTCTCGATTACACCGATTGTAAATGTGAGCCCTTTGTAGGGGGCTGAGTCTGTGATATAACATTTTCAAGTTACAGTAGTTTTGATTTGAGGTTATTTTTTTCTCAGATGTTCTTTTGTTTGGAAAAACAACCAATGATATTGCTTTATAAAAAAAAAAATTATGATTTATCTTTGTATGTTTGTTTTTTATTTTTTAATTTTTTTTAGATTTCATACAAATCTTACCCTTAATTGCTGTTGGGCTTGAATTAGTTCACATTTATATCTCAGTCATTAACTGTGCATGAACAGGAAATTCTAAGTAGTATATATTAGAAATTAAAAATTACTACATGTAAATTAGTAGATATTAAATTACATTTAAAAAAATAAATTTGAAACATAACACAGGCCAGATGGTACTGTTTTCTGCCCCTTTATCAGTGCACTGACTTTTTAAATAAAGGGAAGCTGAGCTTGTTTTCTGACTGACCCATATTTTTGACACACTAAATGGGTAAAATTTCCACTATACGTTGTAGTATGTGTGGCTGATCTAGGACTAGTTCCTTTGACAGGCCCTGAGCTGCTGCTTTTCCTTTTAGGCATAGTAATTCAGCACACTTTCTCATTTCTTCAGTTTATCTGTGAACGACAGAAGAGAGAGAGAACAGGATGGAAAAATATCGACCCTTTCATTACACTTGTTTTGTTTTCCCTGCTTTCTAAGTTTTGTTCCTTGAGTTTGTGTTTATACATTATAATTAACTACATGTGGTCAAAGAGCAGAGCAGCTAAGTGAATTACTAAATCTTGTGAATTAATCAGTATAGGCTACAAATGTTGCTGTGCAGGCTTCAAATATTTGAACATATTAAAAACACTTATGAAAATGCAATAATACACTTAGAATTAATAATAAAAAAAAAACTTGTACAAACTTCAAAATAAATCCTTTTGAGATTGTATTCATGTATTGTAACTATGGATTGGCAGAGCAGTTAAGGTACTTGAACATGGAATACTAAAGTCTCTCTGGCCAGCTGCCACTGTTGGGCCATTGAGCAAGGCCCTTAAACCACATTTGCTTGCACTATACATTGTTAGATTATATTATCTGAGTAGCTCTGCTAAAGGGCATCTGAAAATTAATGTAAATGCAACTATGAAACTGAAAGAATATCTGAAATCTGAAAAGGTCTGAAATGGAAAATGTGAAATAGTGTGTAATTTAATCATTTAGAGAGTAAAGTTATGGCTGTAGATTGTAAGTATTACTAAATATGCACACTTTAATCAGACTATGTTTTGGAGTTTGAGTGCTTCTCTAGCTCGCTGTGTGAGACTTTTTTAGCTCCTTCTGCAAGGTACAGACTCCGTCTGATTGTGGATTGGTGGAGTGTGAAATCTTTAGAGATGATTTTGTAAACGTTTGCAGTCTAATGAGCATCGATAGGCTTTTTTCTGAGGTCATTAGAAATCTCCTTTGCTTCCCTTTACCCATTATAAGGGTCAGGCTTTGATAGATCTCTGTTTTTTAAATACAAGAGGGTGCTCAGTCATACCTGATTGTTATTCTATTGATTGAAACACCTAATTTCACCTTCAAATTAAGTACCAATCCTAGAGGATTGCATGCTTTTTTGCCACTCACAGATATTAATATTGTGTATTGTTCCTCATATAATAAATGTCCAAGTATTATGTTTTTGGGATTCTCAAAATTTGGTCCTCTTTATCTACTTGTATGGCTTGCATGAAATTTGGATGATGTTTTAAGTCATATTTGTGCAGAAATATAGGAAATTTGCAAATAAGTGACAAACTTTCAAGCTCCACTGTATACAGCAGAAAAAGATGTAGATTCAGTAAAATATGCTTTATGACATTAAAATTTTTTAGAAACATTTGATGTAATTTTTAAATTCAAGTGAAAAAAGTATGATCCAACTCAAACAACTGATGTTTCGTGATTTAAAGTGACTGAAATTTTAAATAATGTAAATACATATGTGACACTGTTTTTCTGTGGCACATTATTTACTCATTGAACATCCCATTAACAAGTATTAGTCTGAATGCCCCTTTCACAACTTCTTTTTTTTCACAACGTGATGAGCCATCACCAAGTGAAAATAAATAAATGAATAAATAAAAATGGTGTCAGCACTCCTTCTGCTGCCAGTGAAGTTTTGAAGGAATTTCCTGAAACATCACACATTGTGGCTTGTAGTTCAGTAAATTGAATTCAAATTCATAAAACAAGGTTATAAATTAATTTAATGTAATTTTTTAGAGTACATTATATTGACCCTAATTTTTTGTATAGCAAGGCATCAAAATATCTGCATCGTCATTTACAATACTTTTTAGTCAGTTTTGTCGACTATCTGTAGCAGCCCTAATTTGCCATTTTCGGATTTCAGTATGCCAAAGAATCAACATCTTATTTGCAAAAAAAAGACACATGAATTTGAATTAACAAGAATAAGTGTACAGTGGTGCTTGAAAGCTTGTGAACCTATATAGAATTTTCTATATTTCTGAATAAATATGACCTAAAACATCATCAGATTTTCACACAAATCCTAAAAATAGATAAAGCGAACCCAGTTAAGTTAAAATGAGACAAAAATATTATACTTGATAATTTATTTATTGAGAATAATAATTTGATATTACATATTAATGAGTGGCAAAAGTATATGAACCTTTGCTTTCAGAATCTACTGTGACTCCCCTGTGCAGCAATAACTACAACTAAACGTTTCCTGTAACTGTTGATCAGTTCTGCACACCGGCTTGGAGGAATTTTAGCCCATTACTTCATACAGAACAGATTAAACTCTGGGATGTTGGTGGGTTTCCTCACATTAACTGCTCACTTCAAGTCCTTCCACAACATTTCGATTGGTTTAAGGTCAGGACTTTGACTTGGCCATTCCAAAACATGAACTTTATTCTTCTTTAACCATTCTTTGGTAGAATTACTTGTGTGCTTAGGGTCGTTGTCTTGCTGCATGACCCACCTTCTTTTGAGATTCAGTTCATGGACAGATGTCCTGACATTTTCCTTTAGAATTCTATTATATAATTCAGAA